>ML783406.1:554013-579320 GCA_009831015.1 Picea engelmannii | reverse complement strand
TTCATATTAGTTGGGGATGCTAACGTTGTTGTACATAGTTAGAAGGATGTTACATTTCTACACATATCTCTTATATTGTATCAATAAATTAACATTTGTCACAATCTCTTCAAATCCCAATTTCTCAAACCTTGATTTTAAACCCTAGTTAGGTTCAAACCTCATATAAAACCCTAATTTCAAACCCTACCAGGGAAAAAAGACTCAATAAAAGCAGATTACGGGATACCGAAAAGAGTTTCTAACGGAGTTGATCGATCAGGGCGAAAAGATGCAGATATTCGTGAAAACCCTCACAGGGAAAACCATAACCCTTGAGGTCGAGAGCAGCGATACGATCGACAATGTGAAGGCCAAAATCCAGGACAAAGAAGGTAAGCAGGTTTCAAGTTTTATTTTATCTCTTGTTATTTGTAGAGTTTTCGCCGTTTTCGCCCCTGTTTGAATTTCCGTGCCATGCTTGCATCTGTTCTCGGAGGGTTGAAATTGTTTTCCGTCGGTGTTCCTTAATCATGGTTGATGTTTTGCAGGGATTCCACCTGACCAACAACGGTTGATCTTCGCTGGAAAACAGCTGGAAGATGGTCGTACTCTTGCTGACTACAATATTCAGAAAGGTACGCAAGCAAAAAAAATGTTACCGACGATAATGTTTAGTTGTGGCATTTTTGGCAATTTTTTTGCTATGTATGGTTATTTTAGTAAAAAATTGTTTTATCGGCCGAATAATTTGTCACGGCAGGGTTTAGGGTTTCTCGTGGTTTGATAATTATTTGGTATTAGAATTTTCGATGTCAGGTTTTCAGAAGCTGTTAAACGGATATTTGTTTATTTGTTTTCTGGTGGATTAATTTTGGATTAATTTTTGGCTGAATCTTTCCGTGTTTGTGAAGGAGTTTTTATTTTCTGATTTCAGAAGTTCCGGTATTTATATATTTTTTAATATTATGCAAATTGTAATGGTATGCAGAGTCTACACTACACCTTGTTTTGAGGCTTCGTGGAGGAATTATTGAACCCTCGTTGATGGCTTTGGCAAGGAAGTACAACCAGGACAAGATGATTTGCAGAAAGTAAGGCGCACTTCTTTCTGAAGCCTAAATATTCCTTTTATTGAGTTTATTGTAATCCTAATGATTTTATCTAAAATAATGATTTGAGGTTTCCGAATGACTTGATCCGAGTTTTGATTAGGTTCTTTTAGGGGATACTTGGATAAATATTACAGTGAATATTTATATATTCATATATGCATTAAATCTAATAATTATGTGCCTCTAAATCACTATACTATTGTTTCGAAATACTAAAAAACAATCAATTTTGCAATGACAAGGCGTGTATAACGTAGTCCCATCAATCTCAGTGTTCATCCCTAAAAAATGACGTCTCAGTTACCAAGAAAACTATTGATAAAACTCCGCGATCCTTGTTGCATTCAAGGTCCTAATGAGTGTATTCATAAAAGGGATAGATATCGAGTTAGAAAAATAAATGATTACTCTAAAACTTAATCTGGTTTAAGGAGAGATGAGGAGTCCGTTGGATAGGTGGTAACCTTACATGGGATCTTTATAAGGAGGAAGATTATGTTGTAGAAGATAAAGTACATTTCTTTTATGGATGATACATACAGCATTGTAGCTTATGAGAACCCCATAAAAAGTTGAAGGCAGTATGCGTATGGTAAAGGGTAAGTACTAAGGTTCCCAAGTTCATTAAGGAGCTGAAGTACGTTCCCTTTATATATTTTACATATAGCATGGTTCCTTATGAGAACCCCATTGAGAAATTGAAGGTAGTATGAGTTAAGGGGTAAGGTTCTCAAGTTAATTGTTTCTTTTATAGACATTACATACAACATGGTAAGAAATTGAAGGTAGTACGAGTAGAAGGTTAAGGTTCTCAAGCTCATTGGGGAGCTTTACAACAGTTTGTTGGAGGAGTATAATACATAATGGTCTCAAATTTAGTCCTTGTTAAATGGGGATACAAAAGAATACTCAACTTCACTATTACTCTTTAATAACTCCATCAATGACAGTATGGGAGACTTGGTAGGTTTGGTGATAATCAACCTCTCTTGTGCTTAGTTGGGGGATACAAAAGAATACTCAACTTCACTATTACTCTTTAATAACTCCATCGATGACAGTATGGGGGACTTGGTAGGTTTGGTGATAATCAACCTCTCTTGTGCTTAGTTGGGGTGATTACAAGTGTTGTCTTTGTTGACAATCTAGTGTTATTTGCAAAAAATGGAAAGGGTCTAAAGGAGATATCAAGGATGGTCCAACTTTGGGCAAAGAATAGGGGAATGGATTGTGATATGGTTATGTGTGGGAATCATGATGTCTTGCGTACAATAGAGCTTCTCTTGAGTGAATCCAGGATTGGAGTTTCTCATAGATAAAGGTACTTGGGTGTTGAGGTAGATACCCAGTTATATGTGGAGAGAGGGGTGGGAGAGAGTAGATAAGGGATTTAGGTAGCATGAAATATTTCATATTCTATTGTAAAGTTACCACATTATCCAAGGTACCATCCCTAAAAGCTCCTACCTTCTCAAGTCACACTTTTGGGGTGGGAGTTGTAGGGGTGCATGATTTTAACCAAACATGACCCTCTTTAAAAAGTTGTAGTTGAAGGGATGAATATCCCTAAAAGCTCCTACCTCCTCAAGTCACACTTTTGGGGTGTGGGAGTTGTAGGGGTGCATGATTTTAACCAAACATGACCCTCTTTAAAAAGTTGTAGTTGAAGGGATGAAACTGATCTTTTGGAAGCTTTTAAGGACCTTGTGAATTTGTGCAAAGTTATGCTGTAATATTCCCAAGCAAGATTGCTAGGAACTTTGTGTTTAAAGTTTGTTTGTTTGTTTGTTGTGTGTTTGTCCATCTTCTAATTTTTAGTTGAGTTACTTTATTGATTTCTTTATTTTCTCCTTTAGTCAAATAACCCTTTTTCTGCTTTATTAAAGTCACTTCAATAATATAACATTAAACTCTTTAGCGACACTTTTGTGCCTCCTAACCCCTTTTACCCATGAGACTATAGTCTAGAGGGGTGACTAGACTACTAGGTCCTCTAATGTTCTTGTCAAGGAGAGGGGAACATTACATATGCACAAAGACCTAATCATTTTTTTATCCCAATTACCAATGCAAGGAAAAGAACACATGGCTTCAGATACAAGAGCTCCAAGACACATATTAAGGATTTGGTGTAAGGATATTAAATCTAATCTCTAGTGTGATGTACTTGCACTTGATTCAAATTAGTTGCATGGTTGATGGAATTTGCTATAGATTTAGGTAAAATTTGCATCCAAATGCTTTTGGTGTAGATGGATGCATTTTCACTTATTGGAAAATCACTCTACTCATCTCATCATAGGTTGTGTATGCTTCTACTAGGTGGAAATCACAACACATGAATGAAATAGGATGGTGTGCACCTCAAAACCATAAAATGACAAATAAATGTAAAAAGATAGGAAACAAAGGGGGAATGATTTGGCCAATTGATGAATGAAATAGGATGGTGTGCACCTCAAAACCATAAAATGACAAATAAATGTAAAAAGATAGGAAACAAAGGGGGAATGATTTGGCCAATTGATGTATAAACAACCTCATGCCCTTCTTTTGTATTTTGGTAGTGTATATTTGTTTAAAGTAAAATCCTAGTCCATAACAATTAAAAGTTAAAATACAGGATTAAAGGGGATGGCATTGACAATTATGATTTGTGTTTGGGTCGCTGATTTATGCTCATGGGCAGTTGATTTTCACTATATGCAACTAGGTTTTTTGATTAATGATGTGATTTCACTAGTTGGAGGTTGATTTTGTGGCATGTAACTTCAACATGGGTACTTAGATTTTTAGTTAGGTAATTGATCATTAGGATTTGTAAACTCATTTAAAGCCTAGACTTTTGTGGAGGATGCAAAATCTTTCATGGGAGCTTGTTATTCCTTTACGATTGTGGAAATAAGTGCCTTGAAGTCATCTTTTAAATTCCACAAGGCTTCTGTTCAATTCAGTGCCAATTTCAAATTGACCTTATGCCACTTCTTTCTATTAGGAAAGTATAAGGCTAAGTGCCTAGAATCAAAACATTATTTATGCCAGAGTTTGTGATGGGTGTTGCTGTGGGACTCAAAGGTCCCATCTAGTGCTTGCTCTAATGGCAGAGGCTGTCCATGCAAGAATGAGAGCATAGTTTTTAAAACCAGAACTGGACATTGAACTGATTCGGATCAACTTGGACCAGTTTGATTTCAATGACTCTATTCAATAGAAAATACATTACATAATCAAATTTTAATGAAAAAAGTTATTTTAAAGCTTTCAAACCATGATTCCAAACCATTAGAGACAAAATATGCAAAGTTTGCTCATTTATATAACCATGTAAGGGGTGTGTATATCAAAATGGCATTGAGTGCAATACATATCTGCAATACATTTTTCACAATTAATACTATTTTATGTTTTTTCCCAGTTAATATTATGTTATGTTTTTTCTCTTCTTTTTCAATGACTCGATTCAATAAAAAATACATTAAATAATTAAATTTAATTAAAAAATTATTTTAAAGCTTTCAAACCACGATTCCAAACCATTAGAAACACAGTATGCAAAGTTTGCTCATCTATATACCATGTAAGGGTGTATATATCAAAATGTAAGTGTATATACTTGTTTTTAGTCTTTGATTTATGTGGACTTTATCAAGCTTGAGTTCTAACTATATGGACTTTATTTTAGTTTACTTGAAATTTCATCCCGACCTGTCTGAGGATTTTTTTAGCTGGGGAGCGGTAGTTTTTTTTTACTATTTCAAATCTTCTGTCAGTATTTAGATATTGTCTTTAGGTGCAATTCCTTTGTGAATAGAATAATAGAGAGGAGGGGAAAGATGTTCTTTATGCATCGCCTCTCCAAGGTGCAAGTATGCTTTTGTCCCCTGTGACCATTAGGGGTTAGATTACTAGTTAATTGCTTCTCATCTATGGATTGCATAAAGTTCAAATACAGTTGCACTCCATATGACTGCAAGCATAGGTGCATTCTAAGTTTAATTATGGTTGTATTTCATATGTATTGAATCAGAGGTGCATTTGAAATGTAGACATCATGTGAAATTTGGAGCCAATAGCAAGTTGGATGAAAGTTTGATTCCCTTCTTTTTAATACTATTCTATGCTTTTTCACAATTAATACTATTTTATGTTTTTTCCCAATTAATACATACTTTATGTTTAAACAATTAGTAGGGATTATGCAGTTTTTCTCCAAAATCCAGAGTCCAAAACAATTAGACAGGCGGCTGCCCAAAACTCTAAACGCACAAGTGAGTTGATCAACGAGATGTGAGTTAAGTATGGGGGTCGGGGGTTGTATGTGTAGTTGGTGTGTAGGGTTAGAACTTATATTAGGTTTTAATTTGTTTAATTTTTTAGAAGCACGGGTGGGTTTAGCATCTGACCGACCAAGTAGGCATAGAACCGGCTGGTTTGACCGGTTTGGTATCCAACCAGCTTCAACTTGGCTGGTTCGATACCAAATCAGGCATCGGTCCGGGTTGAATTCCGGGTCGATTCCTCCAGTCATCTGCTCGACCGGTTTGGCAGTTGGATAACAAACTGTTCTGGTTTTAAAAACTAATAATGGGAGGATTCATCATTCTTTGGCAGTTGGATAACAAACTGTTCCAGTTTTAAAAACTAGTAACGGGAGGATTCATCATTCTTTGGCAGTTGGATAACAAACTGTTCTGGTTTTAAAAACTAATAACGGGAGGATTCATCATTCTTTGATAATGAAACTTTGTTCTAATTGGAGAAAATTATTTTCCATGATGGTGATCTATGTATTTTTTCTAAAAGATTCTGCAAGGAGGGTGGATATCAAGCCGCATTTTCAATGTTATATGATATTCAAAGTCATTGTTGCTATCTTTGCAAGAATGTTATGATTGTATAGCTTCTCTGCATATCGTGAAAAAGGCAACACCTATAATATGTGCCAAATATGCTCTTTTGGGTTTGGACTCTGGAGCAAGGAGGAATATGATCCCTCTTAACCTGCTCTCTTTATAGATAGTTGCATCTATTTCTGTTCTTGTTGTGGATTTGCCAAGAGAAGATAAGGGGCTTTCCTACCCTAACTTCTTTAATCTCTGATGTTGTTTGTTGTGCTTTCAGCTTTGACTGCTGAGAGTCAAGGTTTAGTTTGTCTGAGATCAACTTCCAAAAGGAAGCTTTTCCATAAATTGACACTGATTTGGTGGCATCTGGCCGATTTTTCTCAACTCATAAGATGGGAGCTTTATGTGTGTCTAACCTCCAATTATTATATGGGAAGCAAATAACATGTTGTATGAACAGGGGTCTCGTGAGAAAAAAAGGGTATAATTGCATTTAGTTGGTCTCCACAAGCAAATTTCCAAAGCTTCAAGTACTCTTGTTGTTGATGGTGATGTACTTGTCAGTGAGAGTTAAAATCTTAGAGGCTGTTCTGAGACAATGGATGTGGATCAGACTCTTTGCATGATTTTTTTCCAAGTGGTCTTTTTGAAGAATCAGGTTGGTCCCTCCAATGTACTTATAGTAGATATAATGATCAAACCCCGCTTTCAGTTCAAGTTTTAATCCTCTGAGGATGTTTTGGAGTTGTTTTTGAATTGCCATTCTCTTTTTTTTGGAAGTGAACATTCAAATGATCACCAAAAGAAATCAATCTAGAAACCAACTGTACAATGACACCAGCATTTCTCTTTTATGATACCATTATGTTTGTATGCCTCTCATCAAAGAGAATGTTATTGTGTGTGATAGTCCGCTAATCAATAGCTCACAAGTTCAACTGCATCTAGCTAAATTACTATTCATGCCATTGAATAGTGTATTCATAATATGTATATACTTTTATTGCAATTGAGATAGTTTAATAATTTATCTTTGCAATGTTTTGTCCTTTTGAGGGTTCTTCAGATATAGAAACCTGCATCTCTGTTTCATCCTCTTCTGAGGAATAACCATGGTATGATGATTTAGTTCTGAGATAACTATTAAAAGTAGTCTAGACTAACGGTTAGCATGTAGGTTTTACAAGGCCTGGCTGTAGGTTAGAATCTGAGGTGAGCATGTGTGATGTCACCTGTTGCCTATGGGGCACTCAGGCACATACAATATATATATATTGTGTATTTTTATATTATTCCTTTGTATACAACACTGGAGGCACTCATTAACATCACACAAGTGTTGTTTATCCCGTATTTTAGGCCATTTGGGCATATGGGTTAATGTTTACTAACGAGGTTAAAGCTTGAACTTCGATTTGTGTTTTTTTTTGCAAGTCGAGATGCAGTCCAACCGTGGCTTGACAATTCAAATAAAAATTCAGTTAGTGTCAAGATTGCCAATTATTATATCTAATGTGCCTTTCTATTGAGGCTTGTTTGCAGATTCTGGCTACTTGTAATTTTTTAGGGTAAATCAATAAATTTGTTTAATTTAAATTTTCTGTTTTGTTTGAAAAATGTCCTGAAATTTGGTTACACACATTCATGGATTTTGTTGGTATTTGTGGCAGGTGTTATGCCCGTTTGCATCCGAGAGCAGTGAACTGCAGGAAAAAGAAGTGCGGACATAGTAATCAGGTGAATTCCATAGATTTGTATTATTTACCATTATATACCTAATGCCACTTTTTGTTTCTTTGCATGCAATCTTGGGGTTATCATGTCCCAAGTCCATTATAAATGGTGTTTACATATCTAGCTAGTCAGCCAATTGTATGCCTATCATCATGCACTTGGGCGTGTTCTCATCCTTTGTTATTTTCATGTTAATGCAGCTGAGGCCTAAGAAGAAGATCAAATAAAGCGTCTTGAGTTTGAAGCAGATAGTTTATCTGCACAATTTTTTGCTGATTTATTTTCATTGCCTTTAAGAAGCCAATTGGATTAAACGTTTATTTTCTTAAAAAAGACTGTATGTTACAATCATGTAGACTGCAGAACTGGCTCTCTAGCCAGAATTTATCTTTGTGCTTCCAGTTGGGCCAGATTTGAATAGCTGTAGATGTTATAGTTTTGAGTTTGAAGTTGTGTTTTGTTTTTTAAAGAGATTAAATATTTGTACGTTGCTCTTTTCATTCAATTATGTGATTTACTGCATTTTCTACCCGAGGCTCAATTATTTTCACATTCATATGTAAAACTCTCTTGCATCCGTGTAGTATACTCCATATAACTTCATCTTTGGAGTGCAAATGAGAAATTTTAACTAAAGGCTATGAAAGGTGTGCCTAGAGAAGAGGCCCTTATTGGGAAGCTAAGCATAATGCGTGTTCCTTCTGAAACCAGAACAGATGTATCATGTGTACCGATTGGTTTTTGAAACCAGGATATGCAGGACAGCAATGTGTTGTGAACTGAATTTTATGCCAAACAAATAGACCTAACTATGGTAAAGCAAACCCAGAACGTCCTTTCTAATTCCGAGATCTGGGGGGCAAATCTATCTGATTATATGGTATTATCAATTAATATTGTTGTCAATGAATAATCTTTGTAGTTCATTTTTTTATTGTTGTGTGGAGCCCATATATGTTACCCATCAGATTTAGATTCAACTTGTGATCAACAAGAACGGTTGAATACATGGTTATACTGCAAAGCATAGTGAATAATTTTCTGAGCTACCAAATTATTCAAGGTCTACGTTATATTGAGTGAAAATACTGAAAAAAATTGTCACTTTCATGGAAAACATATTTTGCAATATGTTTAACATGCTAAATAAACAAAGGCTGTAGTGGGATTTTTTTCTTTACTCTTCATTTGAATCTGGCAAATGGTTTTTGGTTGAAGTCCCTTTCGCGAAGATTTCGTTACTATTACTGGTAAATAGTAACGAAATCAAGATCAAGATCAACAATTGGCACCGTCAAGATCAACAAAAGGGGCTTTGAAATCATCAAGAGTTTCTTTGAAATCACCATCAGGAGTTACTTTGAAATCAAGATCAACAATTGGCACCATTACCTTTCAAAGCGTGAACTAATTCTAACGAGACTTTGAAACAACTAAGTAACTTTGCTATTTTGTGAGCAGCTTTGAAATAATGTGCATACTAGATAAAACCACCATGTTAATCTTAATAAAAGATAATTGCACTAAGAGAAGTGGCACTTTTACAGCGTGGGTGGTCTCAACCCTTACCTATTTAGTATCGAGAGATAAAAAATGAAGTTCAATCCTCTCAGTACTTTAAATAATCCACTTATCTATTTAGTATCGAGAGATAAAAAATGAAGTTCAATCCTTTCAGTGCTTTAAATAATCCAGGGTTAATGATGAATCTATTTTTATATTTATTTTTTAGCCTGAGCATTTTTCTTTCAAAACTTCAAATCTTTCTCTTTGAAGCATTGTTTTTCAAAACTTCAAAATTTTTCCATTATTTTCCATTGCTTTTCAAAACTTAAAAACTTCAAATCTTTCTCTTGGTGTAATTTTTTATTGGTTTGTCCATAAATGCTTTTTCAGTTGGGTTTATGGTTTAGTAGGATATTGTTGGAGAGGGTTCCATGCCTAACACATCAACTTTGTACGCCACATGCATTTTGCTCTTGCTCTAATTAAAGACTGATTGTTAAAGAAAACATTATTTTCATTCAATCAAATTATAATTTTAATCTTGCAAGTCCTTGCCGTAATTAAGATTTATTTAAGACTGATTGTGTAAGATTTAATCAAATTATAATTTTGCAAGTCCTCGCCGTGATTAAGATTTATGCTTGAAGAAATCATTATTGTTGGAGAGGATTCCATGCTTAACACTGCAACTTTGTAGTCCACATGCATTTTGCCCTTTCCCTAATTAAAGATTTATGCTTAAAGAAAGCGTTGTTTTCAGTCAATCAAAACTATATTCTCACGAGACAGCCGGGATAGGATTGCTGGATTGACCCACTCCCTAGCACGAGGCACGCCTTTTAGGTGTCTTCAAATTTGGGAGTAGAGAAATCTCCAAGATGTAAAAATATTTTTAAAATTTTAGTTACCTTCTTTTTTATATCGAAAACTTTACGTCTCATATTTAATAATTGAGCCAAGATGTACCTCAAAATGTGTTCAACGTCGTTTCTGTTTTCTTTAGTAAAACATTTGTGCCCTGTTTGGGTAGGGAAAGCTGTCTCTAATGAGTTACATCATTGCAGGGATTAGCATCACAGTTCGTGAATAAACAAATAGCTTTAAGTTGAAGTGTGTATATATATATATATATTGTAAATTTTTATGGTTGGTGAAGGTGGTATACTGATCTTCTCATCTCAGAGCTTATTCTGAGTGGAGCTGAAGGGGGTTATTGGGATTGGGAGTTTTAAGTTGGAGTATATATATATATATGGTGTCCACCATTTTAAATATTTATGTCATAAGATGTTCCCCTATTTTGATCATTATGTTGTCTTCAGTTATGTAAACCCCTTGTGATTGTGCAGATTGGGTTGACAACTATGTACTGGCTGTTTTGTCAATTTTTTTGATAGGTGGGTCGTCTTGCCCAACCTATATCGGCTATTGGAGCGCTCCTTAACTGCTGTCCTTTGTGCTTTGGCCTTTATCAATGCATGTATTCAATTCTTACTCTAGAGGCCTAACAACTTTGTCATCTCGATTCGTCTTCTCAATGGATCTTGAGAATCGATATTTGCAAGGTGGTTTTGCTTTTCTCTATTTTTTATATTTTTAATTTGACATGTCTTTATTATTATAAACTTTTATTAATTTTTTTCTCTTTATTTTTTAGTTTGACATGTTTTTATTATTATTAATTTTTTTTCTCTTTATTTCAAGAATGGAATTTAGGGTAAATTGGGTTATTCCAGGTTTAAGGTCGTTTCAAGGATGGAATCTAGAATAAAAATTGAGTTATTTCCGGTTTAAGATAAACTCAACAGCCAACAATTTGCCCATAAAAAGTAGGATTTGAACTCGGATAAGAAAGGATTGTGGGTTTTGTTGTTTAGTGATTTCACAATTAAAAAGAACAATGAACACCATTTGCTGCACACAGTCTCATTCCGCCACGTTGCACATAGTTGCTTTCTTTCCGTTGTGCACCGCCAGGATACTTGCAAACCTCTCCAGCTTGAAGCCCGCTCAACTGTAGTCCGTAGCCCGAAAATTCATCATTCTGTTGCCTACAAACTTCTGTTCAAGTGAAAACCATGAAAAGTTCGGCAGTCGGGATTGTTAGTTTATAAGGTTGAAGGAAGGCGCAAGGTACATATTCGTCTCTCCACAGTCCATCACAAGTAGGGCAATATCTCGATAGATTTGATGGTTAACTTTTTTTATTGAACTGTCAATGGATTTGGCAATATCTCTTTAATGAAATGTGAATGAGTATATGAGTATTGAGATTTTTTTTATTATTTTGCCAATTCCTTTTCAACAGAGATTTTTAATTTTTTTTTTAAAGCATGTATAATTTTATTTTTAATTTTGTTCATCTAATTTTTAATATTATTTTTTAATGTTTTGGTAAATTATTTAATATTATTATTTTTTAAATTTATGTTTTTTCCTAAACATAAAATTTATAATAATTAAATATTTTTATTATTATTTTCTTCCTTGCAAAGAATCGACAAAGGCTAGGCTGGGTTTAGAGGCTACCCACTATGAACCACTTTGTTACATTTAAGATCATTGCAGAGGAGTGTCGTAATGATAAAACCAATCTATTATGTTGTTTCGTTTATTTTAGAAAAGCTTTTGGCACTGTGCCCAAGACTAACCTTTGAAATAGGTTAGAAGAGTTTAAAGTCCCTTTCAAGTTAAGCGCTGTTGTAGTAAGACTATATGACAAAGTTATTAACAAATTTAGGAACATTGAGGGTTGGTCGAAAGAAATTAACTGTAATATAGGAGTCAAGCAAGGTTGTCCCCTATCCCCTACCCTTTTCCACATCATATATTGATAAGCTAAAATATTTTTTGGAGGACATAGGCTGTGCTGGCTCGATTCTCGCTAGTATAGTCATCATCCTCCTTTATGCTGATGATATTGTTTTTGTGGTGAAGAGTCCCTATGACCTAAGTAAGCAACTAATGACTCTCCAGGGCTTTTGCTCTAGCATGGACATAACTATGAACACTAACAAAATAAAGGTTATGATAATTAAATCCAAAAGGATCACCTACAATGCTTTTGTTTATGTCAACAATAGTTTGGAGGAAGTGCCTTCATACAAGTATCTTGGAATCTATATCTACCACAAGCTCAATTGGAACTATAGTGTTGAAAAATGATAAATGGAGGGTGGAAAGCTTATTACGTGTTCAAAAACAATTGTAAATAAGCAGACCTTAGGCTTTGGGATAAAAACAATTCCTCTTGCACACTCTTGTCATTCCAGTTATTTTATATGGATGTGAAGTTTGGAGTTGTGATGCAAGAGCAAAGAAATCCACAAATCAAAATTGAATCTTGAAGCTTCTAGAAGACGAGTGTGGCAAGAAGAGACGATTTTACCTCAAATTTTGTGTAAAATTGATAGGGTTTGCTTTTATTTAATTGCTGTAATTCGGGATTTTAGGAAGGGATAGTGGATTAGATCCGATCTCCCTATTCTGTTCTATTATTTGTAACCCACAGAGATTGAATGAAGAGGCTGACACAATGTAATATGAGATCAAGAGGGCGGCTTGGCCCAAAGTGAGGCTGTAACATGTAAATTTATTCGAGCTCGATTTTAATGAAAATGTGGTTGAAATTTGTATCTTTTATTTTCATCATTGAGTGTGTAGTCTCGTGTGTTGAGCCATGAATCTAATGCGTGTGCGTGCAAAGAGTGAGGTTGAGGGTTGAGAGTAAATACTTGTAGGTCTGGGATCATCGAGGAAGCGTCCAGGTTTCGAAAGTGTTAAAGATTCCAGTTGGTTGTGGATACTAGTTGGAGGCCTTGTGATGAGTTAAGGATTGGGCGCCAATGTTAAAGGAGTCGATGACGAAAGTTAGTGCCTGGTGTTGATGCGATGCCAATGTATTTTGTGTATCGTTGACTTTGCATTGTTGTGTGTATAAACCCTATGATTCCACTAGTTGAATTCATGAGTATGTGCGAGTGTTGCAGGTTCGAACTCGCGAGGAAACATCGTATTCCAACAAAGGAAAAGATTCACCATTGATCACATAATTGATCAATGGTGATGCGAGGTCTAAACGATATCGTTGAGGTGGCGATCCGACTCTAGATTGATAATGAAGAGGAGCGAGCCATGTGATTGGATTTGGAGTGCATGGAATCGTGGATCGAAGAGTAGTGAAATTCATAGGAGTAGTGAAATTCCTATGAATTTCACAAGGCAAGGTGATGATTCGTCTATCAACGAAATATCGAGTTTATTCTCAGGGGGATAGAGTAGAGTAGATTCATTGCTGCTATGGACTCATTTTAGTTCATTTCGTGGGCCTATAACCCATAGGTTCGAGGATCGAGTTCTCCAAAAACTCGATTCGAAGGACCCCAGATATGGTCTTAATCAAGTGGTATCAGAGCATGGAAAGTTTTCTTGCGTGTGAATGGGTAGATGCAAAAGTTGAAGAAGAGTAAGGAGTGCTCGGAAGGTTCTAGAGGAGAGAACCTATAATACAAAACGATCAAGCTCAAGAGAAAGCTTGATGGGGATTGAGTAGCAGGTGCAGAGGCTTGCTATGGAGGAAAGACTTTGGTTGTAGCTCACTTTTAAACATGAGGAGAAACTCAACGTTATGATGGAATGATGCTCGAGGAAAAAGAAGACCAGAGGTTGAAAATAGAAAGCAACATTAGAGACGCATAATCAGAAGTTCATGGAAAATTTGTACCCTGGGAGTTTGATGTAGGAGCAAAATAAACCGCAAATCAAAATTGAAACTTGAAGCTTCCAAAAGACAAGCGTGGAAAGAAGAGGTTATTTAACCTTGAAATTCATGTAAAACTAATATGTTTTTTTATTTTATTTAATTGTTGTAATTTGATATTTTAGGAAGGGATTGTGGATCAGATATGAGATTATCCGATCTCCCTATTCTATTCTATTATTTGTAACCTGCAGGCGTTGAATGAAGAGGCCAACTCAATGTAATATCATATCAAGAGGGCGGCCTGGCCTAGAGTGAGGCTGCAACATGTAAATTTATTCGAGCTCGATTTTAATGAAAATGTGTGGTTGAAATTTGTATCTTTGATTTCCATCATTGAGTGAGTTGTCCTGTGTGTTCAGCGAAGAATCTAATGAGTGTGTGTGTAAAGAGTGAGGTCGAGGGCCGAGAGTAAATACTTGCAGGTTTGAAATCACTCAGGAAGCATCGAGGTTCTGAAAGTGTTAAAGATTCTAGTTGGATGTGGTTACTAGCCGACGACTGTGTGACGAGTTAAAGGATTGGGCGCTAATGTTAAAGGAGTCAGTGACGGAAGTTAGTGCTTGGTCTTGATGCGATATTGGTGTATTTTGCGTATCGTCGACTTTCTGTTGTTGTATATAAACCCTATGATTCCATGAGTTGAAATCATGAGTATGTGCGAGTGTTGCAGGCTTGAACTTGTGAGGAAACATCATTCCAACAAAGGAAAAGATTCACCATTGATCACATAATAGATCAATGGTGATCCAAGGTCTAAACGATATTGTGGAGGTGGTGATCCAACTCTAGATTGATAATGAAGAGGAGCGAGCCATGTGATTGGATCTGGAGTGCATGGAATTGTGGATCGAAGAGTAGAGAAGTTCCTCTGAACTTCACAAGGCGAGGTGACGATCAATCTATTGATGAAATATCAAGTTTATTCTCAGGGGGATTGAGGAGATTCATTGCTTTGCTATGGACTCGTTTCAGTCCATTTTGTGGGCCTATAACCCACAAGTCCGAGGATCGAGATCTCAGAAAACTTGATTCGAAGGGCCCCAGATATGGTCTTCATTAGGTTGCATTATATCTAGAGAATCCCTGAGAAAGATAGAACATATCAAAAAGAATTTTATAACTTATAATCTCAAAATTAAGGGCAATACACCCTATCCTATCCTCATAGAAGCAAGCCTTTCCCCCATTGAGAACATTTGCTATGATTAGGTACCAAACATACAAGAACAAGGTAAAAAACATGGATGACAAGAGGCTTGCCGAAATTGCTTCAAACTCTAGCCAAAACCACTAGTGGCTAAAGTCGGGATCGCATAAAGATGCCAAATCTTGGCTAAATCATTGGGGAATACAAGAAGAAGCCATCATGTAGAATATTGATAATATTACAAATATAATCACTTCTAAATTTAAGGAGAATATGTGGTGTGATAAAGAATCAGTGGATAAAATGAAATCAAGATACTAAAATTTTGAAAAGTGCAAAGAAGAAAATCAACATTGCTAAAATAAGAACAAACTCTCATGAGCTACATAGTGAAACTGAATGTTGGACAACTCCCAAAACACCCTGGGATGAGATAATCTGTCACCATTGTGATACTAAGCAGGGAGAAGATGAAAAACACTTCCTCTTAGATTGCCTTGCCTATACCCATATTAGATCTTGATTTAAAAATATATACCCATATTAGACCTTGATTTAAATATATTTTCCACATTACTGACATTCCTAACCTCCTAAAATATTAAAACTATGGTGATCTTGGAACACTTTTTTCAATGCTTTTTGAGCATAGAAATACAATTTTAAATAAATTGAAGTAATCTCTTACCTTCTTAAGGTTCTTGATCTCCGTGGACTTCAATCATCATCATCATTCAATTAGACTTAACAATATCTTTTGAGATATTCAATATTTATATAGATTTATTAAATCTAACAATATATAGATTTATTCAATTAGATCTAATAATATATACATTTATTCAATTAGATCTTATTATATATTGATTTTTTCAACATGCATCGTGTACTTGTAATTTTAATTTATTTTATATTTTAAATAATTTTTAATTTATTTTATATTTTAAATAAATGATTTACTATTATTTAATTTATGTTTATTTTTAAATACTATTTATTATAATTATATTTTATTATTATTATTTTAGAGGAAATGGAAAACCTTTCGAATACTTCTCTATGTTTCATAGATGATGAGTGGGGTAAATCGTCAGTTATGATTATAGGCCAGGGAGAATCAAGAGAGCCGTGATTACAGGTCAGGGAGAATCAAGAGAGTACTCACAAACATGATAAACTTTACAGGCCTAGGAGAATCAAGAGAGTACTCACAAACATGATAAACTCACGTCTGGCTCTCACTACTCATCAACCCCTTAGGTTGTAACCCAACTGAAGAATGGTAAATTTTCAAGGTAGTTTCTTTGTTATCTATGTTTGTTGGTTTAAGATTTTCTAACTCAATGACAAGTTCTATTATGAACAATAGTTGTAAAAAACATGACCATCTACAATAGTTGTTAACCTAATAATCCTAAAGTTTATTTAGATAGGTATTTTCCTAGAATAATCGTAATGAATTTATTCTAGAAGTTATGTATTTCCTAGGAGAAAGATTGTCCTTGTCACAACCTTCTCATAGTGTTTGTCCTTGAATTGTTGGTAAAAAACACATTACATGTTGAGATAAGGCTAAATAAATCATATATATACTATGCCTCATAATATTATGTAAATTTTTTTTTGTTAATAAAATTTGTGTGTCAAAGAACACTTGGTGAATGTTCATGGAATTAGAGCCATGGTGATAAGAAAGCCAAAGGTATTGAATCATTGAAAAAAAGATTCCAAAGCTCAAGCCTAGATCTCTTCGTCAAAGAAAAAAGCATCTTCAAAGAGATATTTCTTTGTTATTTATCATCACGAAAAGTGTTATCAAAGTTTGATATATTGTTTTTTTTAAAAGGGTTACTATTTGAGTTGGGTTACTGTTTAAGTCTAGATGTGCATTTCATTGAAGATTTACAATTTTTTGCAATTTATTTTCCAAAAAATCTTTGTAGATCATAAAGAAAATCTATATGTAGTATACCAGATATAAAAAGTATGCAGAACATAAATAAAATGCTAATAATGGCAGAATAACAACAATATAACTAGAACAATCACAACAATAACACTGAAATGATATAAGAACAACAACAGAAATTACACTTTGATTATGAAAGCAATGTTCATAGGCCTCTTCGAGGGGGCAACCTCCAGTTGAGCATTGTTCTATTACAATATTATCCAAGCTAGGAATCTCATACCCTCGACTCCTATTTATACTAAATATGTCTATTAAAAGAAACACCTAGAGGAAGATCCTTCTAGAAGCGGAAGCTTCTATTAGGTCTTATTACATCCGCCTTGTTATCCCCGTTTTCTAGGGATAACTAGGAGATCATGTCTCGAGGCCCACAGGTCCTAGACATGCAGTACCGAGAGCAGTATTGACCTGAGCATGGCCCTAGAGGGCCCATCTTTCTTCTTCTTCATCAGACCTATCCTGTCAGCAGCAGCAGCATCCATCACCTTCGGCTTGGACTTGCATCAGAGAAGACTCTTGCTCCATGAGGTAATTGGTCCAGGTATCATGGTATGTGTCATGTTTGATCATTATAACTTTCAGGTATATGCATCAGATTCCTTACATTTCTGACAACTGCTTGGATCTTACACTAACCCACTTGACCATGGTTGGGGGGATTAACGGAGTGCCCTAGCAGGCTTGTATCCATAGGTTTTGGTTAGCCACCAGGGGGGGATTTTGAAAAGCCATCGTCCGCTCCCATCATTATATCACTTTTACATCTTATCTCCCATTTATCTATCCCTTTCCCATAGTCCAGACATTAGGATGACCTATTTATGGGGTTACACCTTATCTTGTGGGAAGAAGGGGCTAAAGGCCCAGGGGGTAAAAGCAGCTGGTAAGAGATAAAATCCATAAAATAAAACCTAGAGATGCCTCGCCCAGGGATCCCCGAGAAGGCAATAAAAAGCCTCTCAATAAGAAACAAGAGGGACCCTAAGAAAATATACAAAACAAGACCTAGCCAAGAGGATGGGGGGTCTCATCACGAGCCAACCCATTATGTTCATAGGTAACTAGCAGTATGACATTGCCATTATCTGGCTACCATGCCAGGGAAGTGACCTTTGGTTGCATGGCCAAGGGAAAGGGGGTCTCATCACAAGCCAGCCTTATCATCTCTGTGAAAGTACTCGTGGGTAACACTGTCAGCTCTGGTCACCACGCCAAGGCAGTGTCCTCTAGTTAGACCTTGGAATAAAAAGAAAGAATAAAGGCAATAAAGGGTTTGTAAAGAATTGCATCCATGACAGGTACAACTTGCCTCCTACAAAGGCACCCACGGATAATATCCACCCCAGTCCACTATGTCTGGACATCCTTAGACCACTCCACCTCGTATTACATGGCTTGGATGATATCCTTTGGGAACTTTCCTTTTCTTATGGATCTTGGCCCAATAGGGCACTTTGTCTTTTTCTTCAGCTTTGTATAGCAGGTCATCGTAATATCTTTGAGCTATTAGATGATATGCTAGGGATTTTATGCGTGCATTTGATAAAATTAATGATGAAATATGATTGACATTGCTATGATCCCGAGGACTAATGAGCCCATGGAGGGAAAATATTTTGATGTGCAGGACCATGCCTGACGGATAGGTACCAAGTGGACCGGTACACATGGGGAGATGATTAGTTCGAACCTCCATGGGGCTGAAGAGCCCATCAGATGGTTGCTGGGACCTCATCAGGGGCAGAGACAGGACAATGATTGGTCGAGCCTTTGCATGAGAGAAGGACATTTTCATCTAGGACGCCTTGGCTGAACCCAGCCCTAGGGGGTTGACCCACTGCAGGTGGAACGTGTCCCTCTGTTGACCCAGGACGTCCTCCAGAGATCCTAGACGTCACCTCCAGCGCTTGGCAGCTATACAGGGCAGTTTGGCACGTGTGGCAGAGTTTGGAGACCTAGAGAGGGCCAACGTTTGTCTTCTAGTGCTGAGAATTGCCCTAAAAAGGGCCAATGTCTCCCTAAAAAGGGCTGAATGTCTTGCTTATTGTTCATTTGGGGTTTTATTTAGCAGTTTAATGTAAAACAGTATGATTTTTAGTTATCAGCCTTGTCGGCTGTTTTAATGACCTAATTTTAATTAAAGGTCATTGGATGATATAAATTGAGGATGTTTTCCCTCATTTTGACATAACACAATTCACTCACACAAGTGAGATCTGATTTTTGCGCCCTTCTTGGGTAAATTTGTTGTCTAAGTGAGGCACACTTGCTATTGGAAGGATATTTTTGGCATTTTATGGCATTTCTCTCAAGGAAGGTTTACAACTAGGGTTTGCTTATGCTTTTCTTCATGACATGTAAGTTAATTTTCTTGCAAAACTTCTTAAATGAATGGTTGTAGGTGTAATTTCTTGCATTTGTTTATTGTATTGCTGATTTAAAACCCTAGGTAACAAGCACACAAGTAGGTCATTGTTACATGTCCCCTTGGAGAGAGATATTTTTCAGCCATTGAAGGAAAGAGATTAAGCCTAGCCTTTGCTACACTTATCTTGTTTCTTCCCTTGAGCTAGCGTTGAAGTTTATAGGTTGAAAGAAGGAGACGTCCTAGGCCTAGGTTCCCTACACCTAGGGTTTTCACCTTCTAGGGTTTGAAAGCCTTGTCTTTGCAACACTTTCTCCCTTAGACTTATTCTTTAGGCTAGCCATTTTGCCAAGTTGATTTAGAGAAGGAGGAAAGAGCACGAGGCCTTACTTAAGCAACACCGGAGTGAGCCTCTTTCCCCTAGGGTTTTGATTCTAGGGCCCTGTCTTTGCAGCACCATAGAACCCTACCTTCTAGTTTTTGAATCATCATCCTTTCAAGACCTTGTGCCCTTATCTTTTGACTCCATATACCCTAAGGCACTGATATTTGATCTCCAACATTGAAGTTTTAGTGTACAAAACTACTTTCAAAACTTTAAATTTTCAAACCCTAACTAACAAACTAACCTATTTAGGGCTGGCGTCACAGTTGGATATTTCATCTTGACGCAACAAAAGTTGGATATAAGCAATTAATGACGATTTTAAGCATTTATTGAGTAAATTGTTGATTGGACATATTGTTGGCTTAGTCATCTCCTTAGATATTGATGAATTGACGATCTCTCATAGCTAATTGACAAAACATTGACTTCATTTTATATCTATTGCATTGCTTATTGAATAATATCAGATAGTCAATGAAGTACTAACACTTTGAGTTATAGCCTACGTATATATATATATTGTGTTGCTATTGTCTTGTTCCGGGTAGGTGTTTTCAATAGGGCATACACTTCATTTATTGGCTGATTAGCCTAATTGTCTGACTTTTGTGGTAACCTGTGAGGAGGGAACTCTAAAACTTGACCTTATACTTTCTGCCTCTTCAAACCCCAGGTTATTGGGGATGTCTCCCCTCAGCTAACCTCCCTAAACAGAAAGAACCTCCCCATCGAGGTGACATTGGGTGGGGAAGGTTCCTGTTACGCTAGTTTGGTCTCTATCCTTTAGCCTATGACTTGAACTACAAACTGCGCGATAACACGCCTTATTCTATTTTATTGAAAGGCCTTATTAATATTGACCTTTATTACATCCGAATATATTTTTCTACCTATGTGCGGGTTAGGACCCTAAAATCTCTGCCCCCTTAAAAACAACCTTGTTCTCAAGGCTTGAGATGAGGAAATTTCTGCAGAATGGTAGCTAGTTCCCAAGTGGCATCTGTTGGAGTTGTATCTTTCCACTAGACTAACACTTCCTTGATGGTTCTCTGACGTAGGCGACGCTCATGGTGGTCCAAAACTGCTTTTGGTTGTAGCCAAATGGATCCTTCTTCAACTAACTCGGGAAGGTTGGTTTGAATTTGGCACTTAGCTCCAATCACCTTCTTTAAGCATGAAACATGAAAAACACGATGTAGCTTCGAATGGCTGGGAAAAGCTAACTGATACGCTACTTGTCCCACACGCTTGAGAACGATATAAGGACCATAAAATTTGGGTGCTAGCTTATGACAATGCTCGGCCTTGAGGGAAGTTTGCTTGTAAGGTTGCAGTTGAAGAAACCCCTGATCCCCTTCTACAAATTGACGTTCAGAGCAACCTTGATCTGCTTGTTGCTTCATGCGATTCTGTGCCATGACCAAATTATCTTTGAGGGTACAAAGAATAGCCTCTCGAGCTATAAATGTTTGGTCAACCGCCTGGACCTTCGAGGCACTCGGTAAGTATGAGAGAACTGAAGGTGGCTTCTGTCCATATACCGCTTCAAAATGAGTCATGTGTGTAGCTGTATGGTATGAAGTGTTGTACCACCATTCAACTAGGGGTAATCATTGAGTCCACTGATTTTTCTTTTCTGAGGCAAAACACCTCAGATATGTTTTCAAACACTTGTTGACAACTTCCGTTTGGCCATCAGTATGGGGATGATACGCTGTGATGAGATGCAATTCAGTGCCTTGTATCTTGAACAGTTCTTGCCAAAAATTGCTTGTGAAAGTTGGGTCGCGATCAGAAACAATAGAGTGCAGCATGTCATGAAGCTTGAAGACCTGATCCATGAAAATTTGAGCCACCGCGGATGCTGTAAATGGGTGTTGAAGGGCGCAAAAATGAGCATACTTGGAAATACGATCAACAACCACCATGATGACTGATTTATTTCTCGATTTGGGTACGTTGGTAATAAAATCCATAGAGATGTCCTTCCAAATAGCAGGTGGAATCGGGAGCAGTTGTAGTGTGCCCGAAGATTTCACTGTTTCTCCCTTGTTGCATTGACACACATCACATTCAACGACAAAATTATGAATGTCCTGTTTCATACCATCCCAGAAAAATGAATGTTTGACCCTGTCATAGGTTTTGGTGAACCCGAAGTGCCCTACTGTGGGTGTAGCATGAAGCTCAGAAAGTACCGTTGATTTAAGCTTTGATTGTTTACTTAAATACAAACGGCCTTTGTATCGAAGTTCATCATGGATCCAAGAGTACCCTGTGGAAGCTGGAGCATTGGACTGTAATTGTTGGATTAGTTGTGAACTTTTGGGATCTTGTAGCCATTCCTGGCGAACAGTTTGGAGCCAATCTGGTACAATGAATGAAAGAGAAAAAAGGGATCCTTCATCTTCATATTTTCGGGAAAGTGCATCCGCAACGACATTGTCTTTTCCTTTCTTGTAAATGATCTCATAATCATATCCAAAGAGCTTAGTCACCCATTTTTGTTGTTCTGGGGAGGAAATGCGTTGTTCCAGAAAATACTTGATGCTTTGATGGTCTGTCTTAATTTGGAAACGTTGCCCCAATAGATAAAGGTGCCACAGATCAACGACATGCATAATAGCCAACATTTCCTTTTCATAGATGGATTTGCCTAGATTTCTTTCAGATAGTTGCTTGCTGGTAAAGGCCAAAGGTCGACCCTCTTGCATAAGGACAACACCAATTCCTTTCCCTAAGGCATCACATTCCAACACAAAGGTCTTTGTGAAATCGGGAAGGGCGAGGACTGGAGTGGTGCACATGGCCATTTTCAAGGTTTGAAAAGCTTGAGGAACGACTGGAGTCCAAGTGAAAGAGTTCTTTTTGAGGAGAGCAGTGAGAGGTGCTGCAATCTTCCCATAATTCTCAACAAACTTGCGATAATACCCTGTTAAGCCCATAAATCCATGCAAGATCTTAAGATTCTTTGGATGAGGCCAGTCTTGCATAACTTCAATCTTTTTAGGATCCACCCTGACGCCATCCTTGCCAACCAGATGACCCAAGCATTCTACTTCTGAGGTGCCAAAAACACATTTACACTGTTTCAGGAAAAGTTGGTGCTGAGAGAGTAGATGGAGAACTCGATCCACATGAGCAAGATGGTCTGTCCAGGTTTTTCTATAGGTGAGGATATCATCAAAGAAAACTAAGACAAAATGGTGGAGAAAAGGATGAAAGACATGATTCATGAGGCTTTGGAAGGTGGAGGGGTCATTACACAAGCCAAAGGGCATGACCAAAAACTCATAGTGGCCCTCATGAGTTCTAAAGGAAGTCTTAGGAATGTCTGCCTCTTTCATACGTATCTGGTGGTAGCCCGAACGAAAATCAAGTTTAGTGAAGAATTGGGTGCCACTCAATTCATCCAGGAGGTCATCAATGACAGGAATGGGGAATTTGTCTTTGATGGTAAGTTTGTTGAGGGCACGAAAGTCAGGACACATTCACCAAGAACCTTCTTTCTTCAGGACTATGACCACAGGAGAAGAGTAGGGGCTTGTACTAGGGCGGATAATGCCTGCATTAAGGAGTTCATGGACCATTTTCTCAATTTCATTTTTTTGGGAAAATGGGTGACGATATCGACAGATATTGGGAGGAAGGCTTCTGGGTACAAGGGGAATGGAATGATCATGAACACCACGGGAAGGAGGGAGTCCTTGGGGAGTGGAAAAGACTAATTGATGTTTATAAATGATGGCTTGGAGGTCTTGCGAGACCGAGGGTGTCTTTTTTTCTTGTATGGCATGGAGTTGGGTGATAACACCAGAATGACCTTTTTTGAGCAGATTTTCCATGTGATGGAAACTAATGATCTCAGGTGATCCAAAGGTGATGCCTTGGAACTTATATTGGTGTCCCTCCTGGTCGAATTGCATGGTTAAGCCTTTAAAATCCATGAGAATGGGACCCAAAGTCCTTAGCCAGTCTGCACCCAACACAATGTCACAACCTCCCATGTCGATATCAAACACATGAGATTTCAGATGGTAGTCACCAATTTGGAGACACACATTTTCACAACGCCCTCCACATTTCATGGAACCACCATTGGCAATCATGATTTGGAAATTATTGACGACATGGATGTAACAATGAGTTTCTTGGGCAATGCAGCGATGAATAAAATTATGGGTGTTGCCACTATCAACCAGAATGATGACCTTCCGATGCTTGATGTAACCGATTAGCTTGAGGGTTTGGGGAGCGGAGAAGCCAGTGAGAGCATTGAGGGAAATGACCGGTTCTACTTTGGGAGGGTCTGAGGGAGGGGTTATGTCAATGGATTCAGGTGACTCAGACACAAGGGGAGTTTCTACATCCTCTTCCGAAATATCCTCTGATATGGCCATAAAAATATTTTGTTCTTTACATTTGTGGCCCGAGAAATATTTGTCATCACAGTTATAACAAAGGCCTTTGAGTTGGTGTTCATCCATTTCAGCCCTGGTCAATTTTTGGATCTTTAGTGGAGCAGAGGGAGTAGTGGGATTTATTGGTTTAGGGCAAGGGATAAATGAGCGTTTTTAGTTTTGAGACGATATAATTTGTTGTGTTTCTTTAGCTCTTTTAGTAGCCTCCACCCAACTCCGAGGCCGAGCCATGAGTACATGGGCCCGAATCTCATCCTTGAGGCCACTAATAAAACACTCTGGGAAAAAGGCATCAGACATGCCCTCTGTTCTAAAAGCCAGGTGCTCAAAGGCAGTTATAAAGTCTTCCCCTGTTCCTAATTGTTTCAACTTTGTCAAACGGCCCAAATGGTTGGTGTTAGTGTCAAAGCATTCATAAAGCTCTGCCACAAAGTGTGTCCAAGCAATATACCCTTGACGAAAAGTTTTTCTCCATTGCCACCATTGCCAACGTTCTTGATCTAGATGGAGAACACAATACCAGAGTTTGGCCAAGTCATCTGTAATATTGTATAAAGAGAAATAATGTTCCATTTGAGTTACCCAACCAGTAGGGTCCGAGCCATCAAATTTGGTCACATCCACTCGCGGAAGGCGTATGTCACGTTGAAAGTGATGGTTCTGAAAGTTATGGGAATGAGAGGAATGGTCACCTTTAGTATGTGGAGGTGAGGAAGAGGAAGGGTTATGTGTAGGGATATGCAATTTGGTGCAGAGTGCCGAAAAGACAGATTCAAGCTGGGTGGTGAGGTCTTGTTTGATTTCCTCCATTGAGGACTGCATGGTTGTATTGATGGCGACAACATTGGTACTGAGTTGTTTCACTTTTTGTTGGGTTTCGATGAGACCGGATTGCAAGGTGTTGAAGCGAGCTTCCAAGTCTTGGCTACAGGTATGGGCCATGAGGATTTTGGGGGAACTGAAAAGGGGCGAGCGGGGTAAAACATTTTGCCGAAAAATGATATGGATGAATGTGATAAGGGTGAAGAGATGAATCCAATGGAATAGGTCTCAAATAATGGTGAAAAGATTTCC
>ML783406.1:510433-554004 GCA_009831015.1 Picea engelmannii | reverse complement strand
CAACACCTGTTGAGTTATACTCCGGTCTGAAGAATACTGCAGTGATGAAATGCCCAAATGCTTAACCAGGAAGAAATGTGTAGTGATTTGGCAACTCGAACACAGTTGCGCGACAATAGATCTTGTATGTTTTAATTTGTTTATGTTTCTGTCCCCAAGGGTTAGGTATTCAAGGGTTCTACAGACAAGGGTTTTCCCTGTGCTATAGCTCTATGATATACGTGCGGGGTCCAACAGTAGTACTCAACCCAATATCTCAGGGCACTAACTAAGGAGGATGGACCGTACCCTTAGCCGTACTACCCGACTACCCAGGTACTAGAGAATATCTTCTCGAGTGCTGTTCTCGGTGACACTATAGCAGTCAGGCGACCGATCAGTTTATCTAAAGAGGGCTTCAGGTAATCTAGGTTGATCCGTACACAGGTGTTGTTTGATGCGCTACCACTCGAAGGGGTACCAACATGGGTTATAAGGGTGGCCAACAGATGCACGCTTAAGAACCACTTGTATTTCTTGCATGTATGAATCCCTCAACCACGGGTTTATGTGCATAACGACAGATCTTTGTGGCTTAAAGACGCCAGAATACGTCTCTACCCTGAAAAAAAATTTAACCCACACTTTTTGCCGAGGAAAGTGCTCTGATACCACTTGTAGTATTCCAGATATAAAAAGTATGCAGAACAGAACTATAATGCTAGTAATGGCAGAATAACAACAATATAACCAAAACAATCACAACAATAGCA
The DNA here is from genome assembly GCA_009831015.1 of Picea engelmannii. NCBI lineage: Eukaryota > Viridiplantae > Streptophyta > Pinopsida > Pinales > Pinaceae > Picea > Picea engelmannii. The sequence continues at coordinate 553,252 of ML783406.1, read as the reverse complement.
CTGAAATGATATAAGAACAACAACATAAATAACACTTTGATTTTGAAAGCAATGTTCACAGGCCTCTTCGAGGGGGCAACCTCCAGTTGAGCATCGCTCTATTACAATATTATCCAAGCTAGGGTTCTCATACCCTCGACTCCTATTTATACTAAATATGTCTATTAAAAGAAGCATCTAGAGGAAGATCCTTTTAGAAGCGGAAGCTTCTATTAGGTATTTTTACATCCGCCTTATTCTATTTTATTGAAAGGCTTTATTAATATTGACCTTTATTACATTCGAATATATTTTTCTACCTATGTGCGGGTTATGACCCTAACACTATAAATCTATTTCTATGCATTGTAAAATCTACAAATGTTTTATAAATCTCAAAAGAAATGAGCTTTCAAATCTGAAAAAAAAAAACAAAAGAAGAAGATTTTATAGATTTTCTTTATGATCTACAAAGCCTCTTTGGGAAAAAAATGTAGATCTTCAATGAATCACAAATCTAGAACATATCTAACCTTGAATAATAACCCTCTTAAAAAAAAATCAATATTTCAGAATTTGATAACTTCTTTTCTGATGATAAATAACAAGGAAATCCTTATTCGAAGATGTTTCTTTCTTTAACAAAGAAATCCAGGCTTGAACTTTGGAATCTTTTTTTTCAACAATTCAATACCTTGGCCTTCTCATCACCATAGCCCTCTAATCACCATGATTCTGATACCATGTTAACATTCAACAAGTGTATATATAACCTTGAACAACAACTCAAGGATAATGACAAGGGTATGATAAGGTCAATCTACCTCCTAGGAAATACATAACTTCTAGAATAAATTTATTATTATTATTCTAGAAAAATATATATTTAAATAAATTTTAGGATTATGAGGCTAACACAACCAACCCTTCAAGTTGACAAAAATACCTACTCATAAATCCTCCAACCCAATTCATGAATATGTTGCCCTCACAATTTATGACTTATTAGCTTCTATTGAGAATGGTAAGAAATATTTATACACATTCATCATACTCCATGAATCCATTAAATTTTAAAATAAAATAAAATAGATATGATAATTTTATTAATGTCCAACAAATGACTAAAAACATAAATCAATTTAAAACAAAAAAATACACATAATACAAATACCAGAGAAGAAAACAAAAATACATAAACCTATCAAGTGGTACATCATAATGTTCTTTACAAAAATAGGTCTATATAAGATTAAAAAGTGCACCTAGTGAAATTCCACTGCTATAAATATGTTTTCACATTGTCATCTCACGTTCCATCTTTACAATTTTTTCATCCAAGCATCCAATGCTTGGATTACAATGAGCCTCAACCTGAAAGTCAACTTAGATAGGCCATTTATAATTTCCATTTTTGACCTCCTCAGATCTTCCAAGAATAAATTACACTTGCCAATTTAGGAAAAAAATAAAAATAAAAAAATCTTTTACATGCTAAGGAATGGCTTTATTCAGCAAAATACTTTGTGTGTGTATATGCAAAATTGGTGGTTGTAGCGAAGTCATCAAGACTTTCTGTCAAGGTTTCAATAATAATATACACCTTTTCTGCCCAATAAGCATATAATTTTATAAACTAATAAATTGTGAATACATATGCACTAATCTGTATGAACTAGTATGCTTTTTCGATGGAATCAATGAGAATTTTCAATGCACACAATAAAAGTAATGTTTTATTTTTTTATTTTAATAAAATCACGCGTAAATAATTTTTGAAACAATTAAAAAAAACAATTCTGCTGCACTTGTATAAGTGTACAGTTATATAGGATAGAATATTCACAGCTTGTAAAATGTATTTATAGAATAAAATGTGTAGTGTTGTTTTTTTTTTCCAAGAGAAAATTACTCCAATTTATAAAAAGTATAAATTTGTTTATAATGCAAAGCTACCATCAATCGAAAGCCCGAAATGCCCACCAACCGGTAGTGACCAGTACAATCCAAACAGTCAAAGAAGAAAACAGTCTTGCAATGCCAATCTGCCAGCATCCGAAACCCGGATAGCCCGCCGACAGGGAGAAGCCAAAAATCTTGAAGGAACAGCCGAAAAAGAAGGAACAAATCAGTAGAAACAGGCCCCTACAAAGCCACCATTAGCAATCAAAGACGACTGCCCTCATTCTCAAAGACGTTTATAGAAGTGATAGGACTCTCCACTCCACTATCTCTATGGAAAACCGAGAGTCTACCGACAGCTTCCTTTAAAGCCCTTTTAGAGAGGGCGTCCGCCTCTCTATTTAGAGATCTAGGGATATGATGAAAGTTTACATCGATGAATGTTCTAGACAGCTCCATCGTTTTTTCCTTCCAGTTATCATTGTGGACAGAATGGAGCTTGGATTTAAGAGAAATCCAATCAATGATAATTCGAGAATCTCCAAGGACATGTAGGTGACTTATGGACCAGGAGGAAGCAAGAAAGAGAGCAGCCCATAAGCCCAAAAGCTCCGCTTTATTATTTGTACCTACACCGCAATTTAAAAACCACAGTGTAATCCTGGAAGTGTGGGTTTTGAAGAAACCCCCCGTGCCGCAGCAGCCCCCACTTGACAGAGTAGCCCCATCGAAGCATGCAACTGTGTAGCCATCCAACGAATTAAAATCGCAGACTTTTAAATAAAGAGGCTTATGTAAAGTCTGTTTCCAATGAAAGGAGCTTAATACCTTTTGAAGCACTACGTGCAATGAAGGAGGACTGGAGTCAAAGATAACTCGATTTCGGGCAGTCCAAATCTGCCAGGAAACAAGAATTGGTAAAGTCTTTGGCGCCGATGATTGATCCAGCCACCGGGTGAAACAAATAGAGAGAGAGGAGCCGCTCCATGTTGATTGCAGCGATAAGTGGCTAAGCACATGTGACCAAACCAATTGGGTGAAGGAGCAATGGACCAACAAATGGTGTATATCTTCAGATGCACTGCTACAAAGAAGGCATATTCCCGGCCCCTCCCAGCCCCTCCGGCGCAACAGGTCCCATGTAAGTGTCTTCTCTTTCCCAGCTAGCCAAAAAAATAATTTCAACTTTAAGGGGATCTCCCACCGCCAGATAAGGGAGAACCACGTGCAATCCAATACAGAAAAGCGCTGGTTCAATAGAGATTTATAAAGATTTTTGACAGTAAGGTTCCCTGTGGCATCTCCACCTGCCCAACGCAGGGTATCAAGACCATGGGAGAGTGTGATTCCAGCCTCTTTGAGGGCAGAGGTGTAATTGTCCCACTCAATCGCTGTCTGATTACATAAATTTAAATCCTCACTGTTCAGCCATCTATCAGGGAGGGAGCGGCAACCTGACTGTAATTGGACCTGAGCAAGGAGAAAAATATTTTTTTTCCAAAGAAGGGACCGCAGTTCAGGGGAGAGGAGGGATCGGTCACCCAGGCCAAGAATTTTGTCACCTCCTATTCGAACCTCTACTCCATCTCCTGGTTTCCATACAAGCCAGTGGAGTAAAACAGGGATGGAAGAAATCAATCCTTTCCAGAAGGGAGACCTTTCTCAATTGAAATGCAAGCTTACGGATCCATCTATCAAGAGGTAAAGAACCCAAATATTTATCTGCTATTATGCGGTGCCAGATGCTGTCAATGGAGGTAGCTCTCCAGAAGGAATTTGCTAGAAGAGCCGTATTGAACAATGATAAATTCACAAGCCCCCAGCCCCCATTTTTCCGAGGTTTGGACAGGTCAGCCCAGCTGCACAGGTGAAAACGGAAGTGACCTGGCTGACTATTCCACAGGAAATTAAAAATGAGTCTTCTTAATAGAATAATGATCTTGTTTGGAATCTTTTCCAAAGACATCCAGAAAATAGGCAGGCTTTCTAGAACCGATTTTACCAGGATGTAACGGCCCCCCAGGGAAAGCCATTTGTTACACCAAAAATTAATCCTTCTTTCAAAATGTGCCACCAGCCCTTTCCAATCTTCCGGAGAGGAGGGTCTCAATTTTAACTGAAATCCGAGATACCTGAAGCCCTCACTCAGGTTTACAAAGGTATAAGGAATATAATTCTTGAGAACGAGCAGTTCCGCTTCCGAGATACCCCAGTAAAGGACAGAGGATTTAGAGAAATTTATGGATAATCCAGAGACGGAACATAAATGCTGCAGAACTTCTAGGATGGCCAACCACTCCGATAAATCTTCCTTAGACGTGAGAAGAACGTCATCAACGAACAAGAGGTGAACCAAGTTTATAAATTTAGAGACCTTTATGCCGGAGATGAGGTGCTCGGATAAGATCTTTTTGAGAAGAAGGCTGAGTCCTTCCATAATCAGAATGAAGAGATAAGGGGAGAGGGGACACCCCTGTCGGAGCCCCCTCTCACTTCTGAAAAAACTGGAAGCCTCACCTTTTATTAGAACAACAAAACTTGCGTTAGAGATGCAAGACATGATCCACTCGATCATCGAGTCACCAAACCCAGCTGAGAAAAGAATTAATCTCAGGAACTCCCAATCGACGCAATCAAAGGCTTGTTTTAAATCTAATTTCATAACCAGAGCTTTTTGATTAAATTTTTTAATGCTGTGGATACCTTCATGGGCAGCTCCAATCGCGTCCTGAATCCTTCTGCCCCGTAAGAAGCCCAGTTGCTCAGCAGAGAGTCTCCTCTCGAGGAAAGGCTTGATTCGATTTGAAATGACTTTTGAAATTAACTTGTATATGAGGTTGCAAAGTGATATCAGACGGAAATCACTGAAGGTGAGCGGATTACTTTCCTTAGGGATCAATACTAAAAAAGTAGAATTGAGGCTGCCCACAATTTTGCCAATAATACGAGAATCTTCCACCATTTTCAGAAGGTCCATGCCAACAAGGTAAAAAAAGAAACAAAATAATTCAGTTGTCCAGCCATCAGGCCCAGGACTTCTTTCCGAATTGAAGTGAACCAATATTTGTTTAATCTCCGACAGGGTTTTTAGTGTAGTGTTGTTTTTAGCATACACATGCATCTCCTTTCTGTTTTTATTGTAGAGCTCTCCCCTCGAAAATATGGTACTATTATTTTTAATTTATAAATCTATATCATGTCATATTTAGACCATATGCTTTATGTGTTTGTATTTTTTTTGGTTGATTTTCATTTCCCTACCTTCACAATTTTTGGGCATGTTTTTTCTCTTCTTTTAACTAGTTTTTCTTTTCATTAACTTTTCCTTAACTGTAAAAATGTTTATCGTTGCTATTTTTTTTTCTTTCGAAAAATTCATAATTTCATTATATAATAATAAAATTACATATACAGATATGTACAAGCTACTTTGATATAGCCATGAATATATTCTCCAACATATAGATTCTAACCAAAGGGAGATGTAAAACATGCATCATAGATATATAACCGAATGTCTCAAAAAAAAACAAACAGTTCCAAAAAATATCCACCTATAGTAACCACCGACATTTAAGTCCTCAATATAGTGGGTATCCCATCAACCAACAAATACAATATCAAATATACAAGAAGTATCCCAGCATGAACCACAAAAATAGCATAGATGCCAAAATGATCATGAATATTGTCTATCATGAAAGGGTCTGTGGTAGAATCCACGAATTCCTGTTGATGTATGCTCTTCAATATACCATTGACCAAAGGCTAGTTGCGAGTCTTCTTTGGAAAGCCCATCCGCTAATTGGTTCCTCTCCCTAGATATATGAGAAAAAGAGATAGAGTCAAATAAACTTTTAATATGAAGTACATCCTCTTAACATCGGAAGCAAACGAGAGACATGACAACCGTGAACCCCAATAGCCCAATTGATGATTACTAAAGAATCACCCAAAACTTGTAGTGATCTGCATCCCTGTTCCACAACGAATAGTAAAAGAAGTTTTAAAGCCATTAATTCAGAATAGTTGTTTGAGCATGTCCCCAAACTAGCTTTGAGAGTAAAAAAATGAGAGTTTGAGAACTAAAGATAGCCACCCCCACCACACATAGACTGATCATAAAAGGAAGCACCATCGAAGTATCCCCATGGGAGACTAAAGTCAGGGACCACCTCCCTAAAGACAGGAGGCTGTGCCAGGTCACTACCACCCGGACTAGGAAAATAAGCCAAGATCCCAATGCAATTGTCTGCCACCCTTTCGGCCGGAATGATTTCATCCTGGAAAATTTGCCTATTTCAAGAGATCCAAATCCCCCAAGCCAAAATAATTGGAAAAGCCCGATATTCCCCTTGACCCCGAACACAAAGCCATGACTGTAAAGCTAGTTCAAATGAGTTTCCCTGCCATCTCCAGAGGGTGGGCAACAAAATCCTGGCAAAAGCCCATGCCTCCCGAACATATGAGCAATGTAAAAAAAGGTGCTCCACCGACTCTAAATGAGTTTTGCAAAGAACGCATCGACCCAACCCAGAAAATACGTCTTTGTAAATTATCCTAGGTAGGCAAATTGTTTGCCAAAATCGACCAAACCAGTAGCTTTCCTTTCGTCGGACAAGTCTATTTCCAAATCTTATTCCACCACCAGAGGGGGTCTCATTGTTGAAGATCCACACATAATTTTATATAACCTGCATGAGGAGTATATTCCCCATCCCTAACACCATCCCAAAGTAATTCATCATATCTATCAACCAACCGAATGGAGGCATCCAGGAGTGCTTGAGTATATCTATCCCAATGTAAAAGGTCCTCCTCCAGGAGACCAAGCCTATGCCCTGTCAACCAACCTTGATGCCACAAATTTGTTTGTATGGGGTCCCCAATGTAACACCCTGTTTCCCCCAGTTTGTAAAAATAATTGGACTGGCCAGAACTGTGGCAAACTCATGAATGTGAATATGTGATGTGAATGGACCTTATGGAAAAGGTCAATGAATGTGAATAACATTATGAAATCATATTGCAGGATTGATGAGAGGGGATGTGCAGAAAAAGAGACCACAATGGCGGTGGAAGGCACCTGGAAAGGTGGCGTTAACTTCCACCGAGAATTAATACTGTATTTGGACTTCACTAGCCCGAAGAACCAAAAGCGACTCGTTGGCCCCGGATTAAATGTCTCGCAGGATGGCAGGTTGATGGCTCCTCAGGAATTAATGAGGGATGAGGAGGTGAACCACCCATCTGTAGAGCCATCATGACTGACCAGTGCGAGGGAAATCGTGCCACACACAACCTCACAAGAGGATAAGGCATGGGGTAGAAGCGATTGGGGGCAGACGTGAGGGGAAGAGGAGAACTCTGGAAATATGTAGAGTGAGTGATAGAATAGAGGAAGGAGAATAAACTTTGCTCCTGGTCACTGGCAGACAGAGACGCAATCTCACAACATCGTGGTCTCATCTCGGGGGTGGCTAGTGGTAAATCCGCTGGGAGTCATTGAGCCTACAGTTGGGGGAAACGAGCACCCCTCTCAGCAGTTGCATAACCTCTGGTGTTACTTTATGATAAGTGTTTTGCCTTTGGCATCTTGAAATATATGTATTCTGATAAATATGTTCATAAGTTGTGAAATTTTGAATGATTTCATTATAAGAATGTCTGTATGGTATTTTGATCAGTACTAGTAGTTGTATATTTGTATGGAAAGACTACGTATGGCTTATGTCCTCATGAATCGTTATTTATATGTGTACTGATCTAATTTAGACTTCACGTCTGGTTCTCGGGAGGACGATACCCTTATCTGCCTTAAATAGTACCCTGGGTGAACCTCCCCATAGAGATACCCTCCTTGAAAATCCCATCAAGAACCGGGAAAGTGATTGTGAAGGCGTAAGGACTTAGTAACCCTGCACGAGGAGGAACGATCCTCTTGAAAACCTGAGATGGCAGTATAAGGATGAAATATCGAATCGACGGATGAGATTCCATCGAGAAACTTGTGGTCACGCATGACCGTTAGATTGGTAGGAGTAAGTAGGGTGTTAAATGCCTTACCCCTTTGTTTTATGTGTCTTCGTAGACAACGAAGAATTCGGGACCGTAGATCTCCAAGGTCCATGGGAGTATATGGACCGTTGATTTTTCCACGACCAGGGAGTCGTGGAAGAATGCAAAGGTAGGAACCAATCTGAGCTGTCTGAATGACGGAGGCCACGTGTCATAGGATTACCCATTTCGGGAAAGCAGGGATCGCAAAATCAGGAATCCTGATGACGAGAGTTCGAGATTTTCCATGGTGAAAACCCTAGAATAGATCTGAGCCGTCCGAATGACGGAGGCCACGTGTCATAGGATTACCCATTTCGGGAAAGCAGGGATCGCGGAATCGGGAATCCTGATGACGAGAGTTTGGGATTTTCCATGGTGAAAACCCCGGAATAGATCTGAGCCGTCCGAATGACGGAGGCCACATGTCATAGGATTACCCATTTCAGGAAAGCGGGAATCGCGGAATCGGGAATTCGAATGACGAGAGTTCGAGATTTTCCATGGTGAAAACCCCGGAATAGATCTGAGCCATCCGAATGACGGAGGCCACGTGTCGTAGGATTACCCATTTTGGGAAATCGAGAATCGCGGAATCGAGAGTCCTGGTGACGAGAGATCGGAACTTTCCATTGTGGAAACCCCGGAACAGATATGGACCGTCCGATTTAAGGAGGCGAAGTGTCGAGAGATTACCCGTTTCAGGAAATTGGGGATCAGGGATTCAAGAGTTCCGTTGACAAGAACCTGGACTCTCGCCTTGATAAATCCCGACCCATAATGTCGAGACGTTAGCATGTGGCTAAGTCCCGATGAACGGACGAGATTTCTTCGGGGAACCTCAGGGTCTATAATGACCGTCAAATGTGGAGAAGAGACGTCAACTTTAAGCCAGGGCATGAATGCGCCTTAGGGTAAGTGACGAGCAGATCTGGATGGTCGGAATCCACCCGCCCAGATCTATGGCTAAGGTTTCATTCCAGAGCCCCCTTGCTGTTATGCCTTTAGCGGTGGGGGGGGGGTCCAGAATCGGACGTGCAACTCTCGAACGGTTGAGATTANCCCCCTCTGCCACTTGTATTCCACTTAACTATGCGACGGGGCTTGTCCTCATTGGCTATTCTCTATCCTTGTTGGGATTCGTCCCTATTGGCTGGACGCTAGCCCTGTCGGGGTTCGGCGGTTGCAGATTCGAACGATTCAACACCCCTGTAGCGTCGAGGCCCGAAATACAAAGAGGCACCGCGATTATTTGAACTATGACCATGACCCGCAACCACATGGGAACGGGGAGAGAGAAAGAGCTAGCTTGTGCTAGGCCTCCGTAGGTAATTCGGGGGCTCAGATTCAACAGAATTCAACCAAAAATTTGATATAGGTAGTGGGTATGTGACACCCAACCTGAGCAAGATAAAATAACCCACCCTGAGCCAATCTATTCCGAATCCCTGTTGACAATAAGTGTCCCAACTAGATACCAGGCCACAAATCCATACCAAGGCGTACCAAACACCTAGAACCCACCCGCCAAACCAGACAGTTCCCAATGAGATCAAAATCCTTAATCACAGCCTTCCAGATAATAGAAATACCTGTCGAAGATTTGTTTGCAGTTTGAATCTAGTCAAGAGTAGAAAGGGGAGCAATATATTTTTGATGAACTACATGGGTCCAGAGGCTAGTAGTTTTAATCAGTCTCCAAGATCTCTTCGCCACAAGTGCTTTTGAGAAAGAAAAAATATTCTTTAAGCCCCAGCCACCCAAGGCCTTTGGTGCAACAATCCACTCCCAATGAACCCAAGGCAAAACCTTTTTGTCCTTGTTTCCCTGCCATAGATAAGTAAAGCACAACCTCCTCACCTTCTCCAAAATACCTTTTGGTATCCAAGATAACGACATCCAGTAAACTGGAATAACTTCTAATACCGCCTTCACAAGAACCAAACGGCCAGCCCTAGATAACCAACGATGACTCCATCTCTTTAATATTTTTTCAAGTTTAGCAATGAGCCACAACCAATCAGACTTCTGATAATCATTGGGTTTCAATTGAAACCCAAGATACTTCAATCCTTCATCCAAATCAAAATCCCGAAAAGGGAGCCTAGAAGAGATGGATAGGGACTCCCCCCCATCTAGAAAAGAAAGTGTACTACTAGACTTATATTCATTGATTACCATGCTCGTAGCCTGCTTAAAGAGAGTTAGACCCTCACACAGTTTATCTGTATCCCACCTAGAACCATCCCAAAAAATTAAGATGTCATCCACAAAGAGTAAATTGGAGATAAACAAACCCGGTGAGATTTTTATGCCTCTAAAATTTCCAGAAGACTTTGCCTCAATCAAGAAACGACTAAGACATTTAGCAACCAAAAGAAATAGTAGCAGAGACAGAGGGCATCCCTGTCAAACTCCCCTTTCCACCTTAAAGAACGAGGAATATGAACCATTAATCAATATGGAAAATGATATAGAGGATAGGAAGCCCATAATCCAATTTGTGAAAGCCACCCCAAAGCCAAGATGTATCAACAACATCCGGATATAAATCCAATTTACCCTATCGTAGGCCTTCGATAGGTCAATTTTAATAACTGTACCTTTAAGTTTTCTGCTTTTCAAACTGTGTAACCTTCCTGTGCAACCCCAATAGCCTCATGTATTTGTCTTCCTGCCAGAAAACCAAACTGTTCGCTTGAAATATGCCGAGAAAGAATGTCTTTTAGTCTTTGGTTGATAACTTTAGAAATGATCTTATAAAGACAGTTACATAAAGAAATAGGACAAAAATCGTCAAAAGAAGAGGGATTGTCCGACTTGGGAATTAAAGCGATGAATGTGGCATTTAGTGGTTCATGTATATGCCTATTTTTCCTGGATTATTCCACCACTTTTAAAATATCGTTACCCAACAAGTTGAAAAAACCCAAATAAAATTCAATCGACCAACCATCAGGACTTGGACTCTTTCCTTTCTGAAAAGAACGCATGACTACCAACAATTCCTGTTCAGTCACCTCCGCCATCAAAGACACACGTTCGTCCTCCTCCACAAAACGAGGGAAGATCCTGACCACTTTAACAATTTCAACAATCGAGGATCCCGCCTGAGCCTTCAAAAGTTATTTAAAATGAGAAATCCCCAAAGAAGTCAGACCTTCAAAAAAATTGGCCATTTGTCCATCCCCCTGAGTAAGACCCCAAATAGTGTTTGTCATTTTTTTGCCTTTGGAAAAGGAATGAAAGAATTTTGTATTCTCATCCCCGCAAGAGAGCCAGATAGCACGAATTTTGATTCTCCACAAAGCTTCCTTCTTGGCCAAAATAGCCCTCTGCCGAAGTTCCAATTGAACCAGTTCATCCTTGTCCTCCCTGGAACAAAAACTCCTGCCAGAGCCAACCTGCCAATCCAATAGTGTCTTTTCAATATGTAATAACTCCTGCTCATCTTTTAATTTTTTCTCATGTGCCCAAGAAATGGTTGCATGTTTTACTTTTTTCAGGTTTTCTAGAAAAAGAATAGTTGCATGAGTAGTTGAATCTTGACCAATGGGGATCCATAACTTATGAACCTAGGCTTGATACTCTGTATCCTTTAACCATTCCTCAAAGAACTTAAAGGGGCTCGGAGCTTGATGAACCCTACCGCATAATTCCAATACAATCGGATTTTGGTCCGATTCACCACTACAGGCAACCCATTGATGAGAAAGGGCCAAGGAATCCACCAGTTCCTCCTTCAGAAGGAAAAGATCCAGGTGTTTAGAAACCTGCTCATCCCTGACCTGCCTATTCCTCCAAGTCGGCTGTAATTTTACCGGTTCTATATCCAACAACCCATGGAGATCTAGAAAATGAGTAAAGAAATTGGTCATAAGGTCCAAGCTTGTACGAGGTCCCCAGACCTCCGCCGCACCTATGGAAAAGTTTAAATCGCCACCCAAAATAACCTCCCAAGCAGAAAACCAAGAACACTTTTCTAAAGAGTCCCAATAATGCTGTCGATCAACATAGGGTCCATAAATGTTAATTAGAGTTAAGGAACGACCCAACTCAACAAAGAAAATATTGAGACCAATCCCTGATTCAAAACCCCAAATCCATTCATAGTTACAATGCTCGAGAAACCAACCAGTGGCTAGACCCCCAGAATGACCCTTTGCATCCACCGTCGCAAAGGACCAACCTGGCAACAAATATTCTAACGACAGAACCACTAGCTCACTGACCCCCATAGTTTCTTGAAGAAAATAACATCCGGAGCGACAACAACAACTAATATTTTTAAGGATGATTTTTTTGTAGGGTCCACCAACCCCTTATAGTTAAAGGAGAGGAATTTCATAGAGAAACCACCTCATGGGATTGCTTTTCTCTAAGCGCCCATTCAATGGAAGATTCAAAACCAGTATCAATACCCAAAGAGCCCCGCAGATTCCCCTTGAAGGGAAATTGCAATCCGCTACACCATGACCATAGGTATGGCACCTATGACACCTGGAAGGGATGCCTTCATAATCCAAAGGATGAATAAAGGAACCAAAAGCTGTGATGTAGGAGCATCACAAGAAAGCGCAAAGCATAGGACATTTGGATATGCACCAATGCACATTTTTGAAGATAATTTGAATTTCAAAAGGATAGCACATTAATGTAATATCTAGAGAGACATAAGTGCTCTTAAATGTTTTGGGGATTGTAATGCAGATCTTGAGTGGTTGCTCTCATCTGTCAGTTGTAGACAATTAATGTAATCAATGTAAAGTAGTTGTAGAGATTTTAATTTGATTAGATAGCTTGAGGTTGTAGGAGGGAAAAATCGAGAAAGCTCCCTCGTATGTATTGTATTGTATCATTATTTTCATTGGTAAGAGAGTAGTAGCAAAAGAGAATAGGAGAGAAGAGAAGAATAAAGACTGTAGAAGTTGTATAAGAAGATAGTTGTTTCCATAGAGAACCCATGTACAAAAGCACTTGAGTTAATATAAGAATGCTTTGACTGAATTTCATGGTGTTGTTATGAATATTGTTTGCATCTATTGAATGGTGTGTTTACAATTTTCTTATATACTCTGTTATGCATTTGTTTCAATGCTTTATGTGTATGATTTCATGTCGAATGTATGAAGTGGGTGAGAGGGAGAGTATGAGTTTCAATTGTTTCTCTTCCTGAGAATTATTGCAAGGAGTGTAGTGAAGGTCCGCAAGGAGTGCGTTGACGGGATTCTGAGTTTTACCTCAGATAAGCTTAGAAGAGATAGGGTTGTTCTTATACCATCAGAAGTGAAAGTGTACCATAGAGCCGTGCAAGGTGTGTGCAAGCTAGGTTGAAGTCTTAAACTTTTTCCAACCAGGTGAGTGGTTGAAGAACTACTGTCGCGAGGAGTGCGTAGAGTCGGAAGATTTCAGATAATCAGAGATTATTGTGAAGGTGCAAGGAGTGCATGTAAGATTCCATTGGAATCCTTGAGTTTGCAGCCAACATCAAGCTCAGGAGGGATAGAGTCTTGGAAAGTTCAAAGGAAAGATGAGGGTCGAATGCACCTCGCAGAAACCAAGCTCAGGAGGAAGGACGCTAAGTTATTTGGCCAAGAATCTTTGAGAACTTAAACAGACGGTTGAGTTTCTCGGAGGGAGAAACACTGATTTTCCGTGGGTCATTGGATCCAGTAGATCAGCGGAGAGGTTAAGGCCAAGTGTCCTTCAACACTCGCATGATCAGGAGAGATAACAACCGTTAGATCCAAAGGGATGAGAGCCGTTGATTGGAGATTGGAGTTTCGGCATTTCAGAAGTCAGGAGTGTGGAGGAAGCTGTTTTGGCAATCCCCGATACGTGAAATCTCGATGCGATCTAGGCCGTCAGATCTTGGGAGGTTCAGGGCCGTTGATCTGTGGGGAGGAAGTCGCGAGTTCAGACTTCAGGAAAAAGAGAAGAGTTGCATCGTGAACTCATGAGTTGCAAAATCCCTACGCGCTCAGAGGAGAGGCCCCAGGACTTGGTTGGAGGTCATATGGTTGAGGCATAAGGGAGGAGCTAAAGACCCATTATCCCATTTCGGGGTTTTATGAATCAAAGGAGTCGGGGTGACTCACAACAGGAATACCGAAATCGTGAAACATTGAAGATCCATTTAGGTTAAGTCAATGGTCACACAGAATAGGGGTTTATGCCTAGTGCTTGTTCGTGCGGGCATAACTTCTAGGAAGGACCTGTGGTTTTATTTGTATTGAAGGTTCCAATGGGAACTAAAGAGCCATTTCGGCTCAGGGAAATAGAAATATCTAAAGACTGAGAGGTCAAGTAGACCCTGCTGAGGTAGAGGTGTTGGGTTAGGTGGTATCAGAGCTTACAATCATTGTTTTATGTAAGCGAGAGAAGACATAAGGCAAGTTGTGATTTGAATTTGCATGGATGGATTTAAACAATGCCACCGAGGAGACGTCCATAAAGAACTTTACCTGATCCAATCATGGAAAGGGAAATGAGAGAACTTCGTGCTCGATTAGATGCTATGGATACAACACAGAGGCAAACACTTGATACTGGAGATATCAGTGAGGATGAAAGTGAAAATGAAGCCGGAGCCAAAGAAAAAGCTGTCGTTGAAGATGCTGCAGAGGAACGTCTATTCAAAGCTGTTGCAAGAATAGGGGCTAGAGAAAATATGGACATCCCGATGTATGAAGGCAACTTAGATGTTGAGGAGCTGCTAGATTGGTTTAGAGATCTGGATAAATACTTCGACTATGAGGATATCAAAGAAGAAAAAAAAGTAAAGCACGTAATCACTAGACTGAAAGGGCATGCAACACTCTAGTGGGATGAACTGCAGGCTGACAGGCATTGCAAAGGAAAATAAGGAATTAAAAGTTGGGATAGGATGGTCGCCAAGATGAAAGGCAAGTTTATACCCATAGATTACCAAATTAATATGTTTCGAAGAATGCAAAATTTGAGACAAAAAGGGATGACAATGAAGGAATACACTGAGGAATTTTATAGACTCAACATTAGAGCCAGTCATCGCGAGAGTGATGATGAAAAATTCGCCAGATACATGAATGGATTGAGATATGAGATTCAAGATGAGATGAGCATGGTGACAATCATGAATGTGGAAGATGCTTATCAGATTGCTTTAAAGGAAGAAGTGAAATTGGCCCAAAAGCAAGGTCAAAGGGGCAGAGGTAGAAGTCAGAGCAGAAGTAAAGTAATTGCCTAGGATAGAGTACATAAGCCCAAGGATGAAGAAAAGAAACCTCATAACCACCCAGAAAGGGGAGGAAGCTCACAAGGAGGACAATATGCTGATAGGAACACTTTTCCTTGAGCAAGAGGAAGAGGAAGAGGCAAAGGAGGTTAAATAAAGTGTTTTGTCTGTGGAAAGATATGACACAAATATTTTGAATGTCCCGATAGAAAAAGATATGGAGGAGGCAAAGCTCACATTTCAGAAGCACAAAGGTGAAATGTTGAGGAAAAAGATGTAGAAGGCGGAAGATCCTTGATGATGAGGAAAATTCTCTTGAAGCCAAAGAAAGAGATGGAGAATCCAGTCCAGAGGAACATTTTGTTTAGAACTGCTTGCAAGACCAAGGATAGGGTATGCAAGGTGATAGTTGACAGTGGAAGCACATATAATCTAGTATCCATAGAAACAGTGGAAAAGATGGAATTGGAAATAGTTGCACATCCAAGCCCATGCAAGGTTTTGTGGTTGCAAAAAGGACATCAAGTAACAATCACTAAACAATGTTTAGTTGAATTTAAGATAGGGGTATATAGATATGAGATCTTATGTGATGTTATTCCCATGGATGTCTGTCATCTTTTGTTGGTGAGGTCATGGAAATATGACAAGAATGTTGTCCATGATGGAAGAAAGAACAGTACATACACCTTGGAGAAGAATGGTAGGACACATATGTTGTTTCCAATTGAAGACAAGAAGGTGAAAGAAGAAACAAGTAATACTATACTTATCATGAGTGGGAAGGAACTTCTGGATGAAGTCAAGAAAGAGGAAGAAATGCAGTTTACTGTGGTGAGAAAACCTAGAGTCATCTTGACCAGTACCTCAATAGATGATCTACCTAATGAGATTCAAGAAATGCTGGAGAATTTCGCTGATATAGTGGTGGATGATTTACCTTGTTCGTTTCCGCCCATCAGAAGTATAAGCCATCATATTGACCTTATACCAAGAGTGAGTTTACCAAACAAAGAAACATACAGATTGACGCCATAGGAGAATGAAGAGGTTAAGAAGCAAGTCCAGTATTTGATGGACAAAGGGTTGATCAGAGAAAGCTTGAGTCCATGCGTTGTGCCAACAGTGTTAGGTCCGAAGAAGGATGGTGGATGGAGGATGTGTACAGACTTGAGGAATATAAACAAAATCACCATCCGGTATAAATTTCTTTTACCCAGGATGGATGACTTGATGGATTGCTTGAGTGGAGCAATTTTTTTTTCAAAAATTGATTTGAAAAGTGGATATCATCAGATTAGAGTGAGAGAAGGTGATGAATGGAAGACAACATTCAAGATGAATGAAGGGATGTATGAATGGCTTGTCATTCCATTTGGTTTGACGAATGCGCCAAGTACTTTCATGAGATTAATGAACGAAGTCTTGAAAGATTTCATTGGAAAGTTTGCAATTGTGTATCTTGACGATATATTGATCTTCAGTAAGACCGAGGAAGAACATTTGAGACATTTAACTCTTGATGAGGAGGTTGTAGCAAGAGAAGTTGCTGATAAATCTGAAGAAGTCATCTTTCATGAAGACATAACTCATTTATTTGGGGTTCGTGATCTCTTCGAATGAGTTGAAGATGGATCCTGAGAAGGTAAAAGCAATCAAAGAGTGGTCGTCGCTAAGGAATATCTTTGAAGTCAGAATCTTCCATGGATTGGCTAGTTTTTATAGGAAGTTCATCAGAAATTTTAGTGGGATTTGTGTATCAATGATGGACACAGTCAAGAAAAGATATAAATGTTTTCATTGGACAGAGGAAGTGAAGAAAAGTTTCAAGTTGTTAAAGGAGAAGATAACTGGATAACCAATTTTGGTTCTGCCATATTTTAGTAAGACATTTCAAGTGAGAAGTGACGCAAGTGGATTTGCGATTGGGGTAGTCTTAAGTCAAGACAATAGACCAGTTGCATACTTCAGTGAGAAGCTAAACGATGCCAAAAGGAATTATTCCACATATGATAAAGAGTTTTTTGCAATCATATACGCATTGAAGAAATGGAGGCACTACTTGATTCCGAAAGAGTTCGTTTTGTATAGCGACAACCAAGCCTTACAGTTTGTAACCAGATAGGAGAAATCGAACCAGAAACATGAAAAATGGGTTGAGTTTATGGAGAACATTAATTTTGTAATAAAGCAAATTTCTGGAAATGCTAACAAGGCTGCTAATGCATTGAGGAAGGAATGTTTGATTCTGTAGGAATTTTGTGTGAAGACCTTAGGTTTTGATAGCCTTAATGAAATGTACAGAGATGATTTAGATTTCAAGGATGCTTATGAAGCATGTGAGAATCCTGTTCTGAGAGACCGAAGCCAATGGATTGAATACTTGATCCAGGATGGATTTATATTCAAAGGAAATCAATTGTGTATCTCGAAGAGTTCTACGAGAGAATTTTTTTTGAAGGAAAAGCACAGTGGGGGATTGGCTGGACATTTCGGCCATGATAAAAAATTCGTGCAACTAAACAGTTTGTACTATTGGATAGGAATGAGGATGGATGTCAAAAATTTTGTCAACAGATGTAGAATTTCCAGCACACAAAAGGGAAAAGACAGAACACAGGATTGTATCAACTATTGCCAATACCAGAGAGGTCGTGGGACACGGTAAGCATGGATTTTGTGCTAGGACTGCCGAGGAAACATAGAGGTTGTGATTCCATATTTGTGGTATTCGACAGATTCTAAAAAATGGCACACTTTATTCCATGTCAGAAAACCAGTGATGCAACAGACATTGCAAATCTGTTACATTGGAAATTTGTTTTTCAAAGAAGTTGTTCGACTTCATGGTTTACCCAAGAGTATTGTTTCGGATAGAGGTACCAAATTTGTTGGTCATTTCTGGAGGACACTATGGAAAAAGATGGGGACAAATATTTCTTTTAGCTCAGCATATCACCCTCATATGAATGGATAGACTGAGGTAGTAAATCAAAGTTTGGGAGACTTATTGAGAAGTTTAGTCGCTGAACATCATAGTCAGTGGGATCATATTTTTCCACACGCGGAATTTGCATATAATGACTCACCTAACCAGAGCACAGGAAAAATCCCATTCTAGATAATGTATGGAATGCAGCCACGAGGAGTATATGAGTTGAGAGACTTAGAGCAGAATGAGTTCAAAAGTGTTGGAGCAGAAGATTTTGCAGAAGAGATGCATGAGCTCCACAATAAGATTAAAGAGCGGTTGCAGAGTTCCAACTAGGAATACAAGCGCAGAGAAGATCAACACAGGAGAGAGATTAAATTCGAAGTGGGAGATTTGGTCTTAGCACATCTAAGAAAATAAAAGTTTCCAAGGGGAACATATAATAAGCTGAAGATGAAAAATATAGGGCCGTGTAAGATTCTAAGAAAATTTGAGGCAAATGCTTATGAGATAGAATTGTCGGATGATGTGGGCATATCACCCATATTCAACGTAGAAGATCTGTATCCTTATAGAGTAGATGAAACATATGGGGAAGAGATCCAAAAGGAATTTCAGTGGGTCAAAAAGATGCATGTAGCTGAAAATCCGTAGATGGAAAAGATCATTGATAAGAGAGTTAGCAAGAAGACCCGAAGGAAGACATATCTTGAATATTTGATAAAGTGGAAGGGACACCCGATTGAGGATGCCAGTTGGGAAAGCAAAGCAGATATCCAGAAACATGGACAAACGGTGTAGGAGCTCATGGACACGAGTCCATAAGTTTTTCAGCCAGAGGAGTATGATGCAGGAGCATTGCAAGAAAGCACGAAGCGGAGGACAGCTGGATACTCACCATCGCACATTTTTGAAGATATTTTAAATTTCAAAAGGATAGCACATTAATGTAATATCTAGAGAGACATAAGTTCTCTTAAATGTTTTGTGGATTGTAATGAAAATCTTGAGCGGTTGCTCTCATCTGTCGGTTGTAGACAATTAATGTAATCAATGTAAAGTAGTTGTAGAACTTTTAATTCGATTAGATAGCTTGAGTTTGTAGGAGGGAAAACTCGAGAAATCTCCCTCATATGTATTGTATTGAATCATTATTCTCATTGGTAAGAGAGTAGTAGCAAAAGAGAATAGGAGAGCAGAGAAGAAGAGAGATTGTAGAAGTTGTATAAGTAGATAGTTGTTGCCATAGAGAACCCATGTACATAAGCACTTGAGTTAATATAAGAATGCTTTGACTCAATTTCATGGTGTTGTTATGAATACTGTTTGCATCTATTGAATGGCATGTTTACAATTTTCTTATATACTTGGTTATGCATTTGTTTCAATGCTTTATGTGTATGATTTCATGTCAAATGTATGAAGTGGGTGAGAGGGAGAGTATGAGTTTCAATTGTTTCTATTCCTGAGAATTCCTGCAAGGAGTGCAGTGAAGGTCTGTAAGGAGTGCGTTGATGAGATTCTGAGTTTTACCTCAGATAAGCTCATGAGAGATAGAGTTGTTCTTATACCATTAGAAGTGCAAGTGTAGCACAGAGCTGTGCAAGGTGTGCGCAAGCCAGGTTGAAGTCTTAGAATTTTTCCAACCAGGTGAGTGGTTGAATAACTATTGTTGCAAGGAGTGTGCAGAGTTGGAATATTTCAGATAATCACAAATTATCGTGAAGGCGCAAGGAGTCTGTGTAAGAGTCCCTTGGAATACTTGAGTTTGTAGCCAACATCAAGCTCGAGAGGGATAGAGTCTTGGAAATTTCAAAGGAAAGACGAGGGTTGAAGGAAGCTCATAGAAACCAAGCTCAGGAGGAAGGATGCTAAGTTATTTGGCAAGGAATCTTTGAGAACTTGAACATACGGTTGATTTTCTTGGAGGGAGAAACACCAATTTTCCATGGGCCGTTGGATCCAGTAGATCAACGGAGAGGTTAAGGCCAAGTGTCTTTCAACACTCGCAAGCTTAGGAGAGATAATAGCCGTTACATCAAGATCCCCTCAACTCTGTTGGGGTCTACCTTTATCCCCTCTTTCAAAATGATGTGACCGAGCAATTTTCCTTCTTCCATGGTGAAATTTGACTTTTTAGGATTCAAAGAGATCCCGAACTTTTTGCATTTTTGAAACGCCCTTTTGAGATGTTTGAGGTGTTCTTCGTCTGAGGTAGAATACACAGTGATGTCATAAAGGTAGATAAAAATGGATTTATCCTTTTCATTAATAAAATATATATCGATATCTCTTTGAAATGTTGCCCCTACATTCATAATTCCGAACGACATCTTGGCATACATAAATGTTCCCCATGGTGTGGTAAATGTCATCTTTTCCTGGTCATTAGGGTGCACCATAATCTAATTATACCTAGAGAAACCATCTAACATTGACATCCTTTGAGAGCCCACTACCTTTTGCAAAATGTGATCCATTTTAGGCAATGGATAATGGTCCTTTAGAGACACCTTATTTAGATTCCCGAAGTCTACACACAACCTAATTTCTCCACTCTTTTTTCGGACTGGTACCAGATTTTCCACCCATCTGGAAAACCTCAGGGACACTATGATTTTGGCTTCAAACAGTTTCTTTACTTCCTTTTCTATCAATGGTAACAACAAAGGGTTTATTCTTGTTAATTTTTGTTTGAATGACTTGTGATCTTCTTTGATTGGGATAACATGTTGGATTATACTGGTATCATAGAATTTCAGATCATCATATCTCCAAGCAAAAACATCAGGGAATTCTTTGATTAATTTGACATACCTCTCTTTGACTTCAGGGTTGAGCTTTCTAGACAACTTCATGATCTTTGGATCCTTTGGAGTTCCAATATTGCAATCTTCTATATCCCCTTCATTTACTGTGATCTTAGGACTTTTGGCTACGTCATTATTATCAAAAAGTTTTTCTAATGGTATCAGTCCCTTGGGGATGATGTTACTCTTTAGCTGAACAATATCTCTGCCAACAATATGATTGTCAAAGTATCCTTCTTTTGTGAAAGCAACTGCATCCACCTCATCATTACAATATTCATCATCAATGTTTAAATTTTCGAACTCATTCTCCATTTTGAGGAATCTTTCTATTTGTTTGTCATTTTCGAAAAATTGCCAGTGCTTCATATTATCTGGTACTACTAGCCTGTACTTGACCTAGACTTTGTATCCTTTTTCAAGGAAAATTGGAACTTTGAAAACTGCTGCTGAAGTAGCCAAGGCATTAGCAACCTGATTCTGTTCTCTTGGAATTACTGAAAGATTGCATTCTGGAAAACTCTCAAGGAGTTCTAGTACCAGATTCCTATAAGCCCTCAACCTGGGATGTTTTTCTTGGTAGATGCCTTTGATTTGATTTATAATTAGTTTAGAATCCCCATGTACAACAATTCTTTTGGTGCCCAATTCTTCCAAAAATTTCAATCCCAATATTAATGCTTCGTATTTGGCCATGTTATTTCTGCATTCAAAAACAAGTTTGTAAGAACATAATTTTGAGTCTCCTTTGGAATGATTAATCCAAATTCCAGCTCCCGCTCCTTCTTTGCAGGCAGCCCCATCAAAACTCATCTTCTATATCTGGTCCTCTGCATCATATTGCTACTCTAACAACTCTTCTATCTGCTGATCAGGCTTGTCTTGATTGGCTATAACGATTTTTGTTTCCTTTTCTTCAGAACACAAGTCATTGAAGAAAATGGAAGATCCCAACTCAGTTTCCACTGAATAGATAGGATGATTGCTAGGCTGTGATTTGTTGTTGACCATGTATTTAAGCAAAACTTCTCTATACAGTCTTCTGTCTTGACCAAAGACAGGAATAGTGGCATAAGATATGTCCATCTGGAGGGTTCCTTTTAATTTTGCAGCCCATGACTTGGAAAACAACATGCCGAATTTTGGAGGGATATCAGATACTAATACATCCATCACCATATTCTTTGCTGGGATTTGTGCCAAAGACACCACCAGATCCTTGATCAGGCCAAGGCATTTGACTTTTCTTGAATCGAAGGAGAATAGATCTTTATAAGGTCTTGCGACATCGAGGCCCAACTGGTCCATGGCCACTTTGGACATCAGGTTGCGAGATGCCCCAGAATCCAACATAGCATTGTGTAGATTCATGTCATGGATTTTTAGACTAACATAAAAAGGAGGCACTTCTTCAACATCACCATTTCCCTCCACGCGTGAGCCAAATAAGATACCTGGATGATCATCTTGTCAGGGTATCATAAGTTTATTATGTCTTCAACTTTTTTATGATCTTCTTTCTATACTCGCTATTCTCTATGAATTCATTAAATGGTACTGAAATTTTTATCTTAGCCATCTCACTTTCGAAATCAAAAGAGGCTGAAGTTTTCTCTACCTCTTTGGTGACCATTTCTTTCCTAGTCAATAATTTCTTTTGAGGTTCTTCTTTCTCCTTCCCCTTTTCCATAGTATCCTTTGCAGCATAATCTTTTGCAATGGAGTCCTTTGCAACTAAATATTTTGCAGTAGAATCTTTTTTGGGTTGACTTGAAGAAGGTATGTTATTTTGAGCTTCTTTGGTGGGATTCCCCCTTGGAGGGTTTGTAGGTACTTTTTGATTTTGAAGGTTATACTGCCTTTGGAATTGCATGATGGCGTTTTGCAATCCAGTCTCATAATATTCCCTTTCTACTGATACCCTTTCTTCTTCATCTTGAAAAAATATCTCACTTGCATCCATGAATTGGTCGTGTTCTTATTTGTTCAAAAATACCTTTGTTTCTTTATCATCAGGACAGTTCATGTTGTCTTCAAAATATCCATCATAATCCTCATTCACACAATTATTTTGGAAAGGAGGCTTGATTTGTTGTTCCTCCTGATTTCCTTAGTTTCCCTAATTTGCTTGGTTTCTCTGATTCACCTGATCTGCTTGATTTGCCTGATTCCCCTGATTGCTTTGCTCTCTTTGCCTAATCTGTGGAATAGCTGGTCTTCTCTCATATTTTTGGGCGGACTATCAGCCTATTCTATGGGATTAGGCCTATTTCCTAGAGCCATTCTTTCTATCATCCGTTCCATATTTCTCATTATTGCTTCAAATATTTCCTCTGATGTTTGTTATGTTGAAGGCTGTGCTTTATCATGAGCTTTGTTTGTGTCCCTTCCAACATTGGTTTTCATCTTCCCTGAAGCCATTAGGTTCACTTCAACCTCTATGGCATCGATCATCATATCATCCAATGTGGCAAATCTTCGTTCTCTTAATAATAAAGCAAAATCACTTTCAAAAGAATCAACATATATGAGCTGAGCAACTTTAGGGGGGGGTTTACCTCAGCAGGAATTGCATGGTAGACCTTCATGAATTTGGTTGAAAACTCCTGCACCGTTTTGTCGGGTGATCTCTTCATGTTGTTGTATCATGTCAACAACTGAAGGGGATTTTTCTTATCCCCCCATTTTGCAAGGAAGATTGTCTCAAAAGCTTCAAAATTTACGATACTGGCTGGTGGAAGGGCTCTAAACCACTTCCTTACTTCTCCTGCAAGACTTTGAGTAAACAACCTCATCTTCACATCTTCAAAATCCACCTCTTCCAAGTCTATGAAATCATTAAACTAGTCTAGATGTTTCTGAGCTCATATGTTACCTTCAACACATATAGTTTGATCCTTAGGTTGTAATCTTGAGGCAAATCATGTAATTGAGTAGACAATACGAGGGGAGAAAATCTGGTTGCCATAACTGTTGTGAGGGGTCAGAGTGGTTGTTGGTTTTAAGCAGGGATCACTAAAGTCCTAGCAGATGTGGCTAGAATCAAATCTTGGAATCTCTTTTCATCAATGATGGTCTCGCTTAAACAAGATTCAAACTTAGTTCTGAATAGGATTTGCTCAAATTTTACGTTAAACTCAAGGTCTTCAATGCTAGTCACTTCATCCTTGGGTAAAGACAGATATCGGTCCAGACGCAACACTGGGGTTACTGGATTTTATTTTCTTTTATATACAATCTTTTCAGGGTCAAACACAAGGATTGGAGCTTCTGGGTCTGGGTTGTTCTTGGTGTAGAATTTCTTAGGAGCCAGGATTTCTATCTCACACGGTGTGGTGCAACTGGTCTTTGAGTAATGAAGTCACTAGGGTAAAAATAATCTCAGCCAATAAGGTATTTGATCCACCATCACCCTCAGGGATCAAACTAAATCTTTAAGTTGTTTTTCCCAGGGAATATTTTGCAATTTTGTCCCCGACAACGATGTCAGAATGTTAGCACTCTGTAAATTTTGTTTGGATGATAGACAAATGACAGAGGTAACTATTTCAACCAGCTTTAGAGATGAGGCACTAGCTTACTCAACTCAGAGAGGGCTCTCTCATGTCACTTGATATTTCTTTAGAGATCTATGGCTAGATTTGGTTTGTTTTGGGGATTTTTAATAAAGTTGTTGGCAATGAAGGGGAGGAACACTCAGGGCTATGGAGTCAAAATTCTGAAAGTGAATGAAAACAATGACCAGCTGGTAGAACTCTCTAGAGGATAAGGCTAAATGAGGCAATGAATTTGATTTATATTTGAATTTAATTAGAATGTAGGAAGATAGAGAAAACAAATAACCACATCAAAGCATTATGGAAATGAATTCTGAATTAGCTAAGAAGAAACGTACACAGTTTTAAATTACTTAAGCTAAGAGCGTCACAAGATGAATTTTAAGCCTTTAACTTTCCAATTTAAATAGACGAAAATGTAAATGGAATTAAAGATCACAGGAAATACATACAATGAAGGAAGACAAAACTCATATCACCACCATTAAAATCTTTCATAGAGACTTCAAAAGCTTCTACATATATATTCAATTCAGCTTCAGAAAATTACAATAGAGTTCAAAACAACCAAAAAGGTTCTCTTACACTTTTTCCAACATTAATTCATTCAAATGCCCCAGTATTTATACAATTTGATTACAATGGATGAAACCGAAACGTTTCAGCTTCTAAAACTAATTATAGTAATTTCAACTGACAATCTCGGTATATGAACCGATTTACAATGATTACTCAAAAGACGTTTCAAGACTAGGAATTGATTTCTCTGTCTGGTCAGCTTCCTTTACGACATCTATCTTGTCCCGATCTTCTGTCGAACTCACTGGTTTGGTGACACCTGGAGGTCACTTACTGGTCCCGGGAAAACTGCATTTCGTCTTGTCCAACCGCACGATTTCCTTCCATTGTGAGTCATAAGGAATCTCGTAGTCCATCATCTCCTTAATCAAAATCTCTAGGTCAATGCACATGGCATAAGACATAATCGACATGCCAATCTTCACTGTTTTAAATTGATTCAAAATTTTAAAGTTTGTGGCCAAATACTCTACCAGACTTGGGCCTTTCAGAATTTCCTCCATAGCTTCAAATTTGGAATGGTCCATCCTACATTGAATGAGGAGAGAATTGTAGTCTTCTTGATTGTATAATGAACCTTTGCCATCCCAAAATGGTGGGAGGCCCTTGACAAACAATTGTTCAAACGTGTCTTTAAACTCCTGTATACTATGCTCCATTTGCATAGCTTTCTTTTGAACCGATTTAATCAAGTTGTGCTTGGCGATGATTCTCCTGGCCTAGATGATCAACATAGTTTTTTCCTTTACCCCAATAGTCTGAAGATCAGTAGTGGGCACAAAATTAAGCAAATCAATAACGTTCTGAGCCCATTCTGAGGGTTTCTTTGCTAATGTTTCATTAACAATAGTACACCTGCTTTGGGCCATGATTACCATGTTGTCTTTGTCATTTATAAATTTAGATAAACATTGAACTTAGCAGCCTCTACAACAATAGTATCCCAGATCACATGTTTAGCTCCTTGTAACAGTCTTTTACCTTTTAACCTTGTTCTCACCTTGCTTACTCTCTCTTGCAAATCTTGATTTTCTCTTTGGAGTGGAGTCATCTTTACATACTTTATTTTCATCTCTTGTTTCAGCTTTTCCAAGGCCTCCTTAAGGCTTTTGATTTCCCTTGTCTGTAAACTCACGTGGGACATGGCTTGAACCAATCCATCAGTGCTCGATCCATCTTCTGCATTAGCAGGTACAATGAAAACCATATCTGATGTTGCTACTTGTCCTTGTTGTTAGCGTCAGAAGTCACTCCCGGATTGCTTGTAGGAGCAGAGCCCAACGCCCATCAATTTATGTCACTATTTGTTTATAAAAGGTGATCAAATGGAGATAATGGCTCTAGGAGGTATCACTCTAACTCAGGGACTGAGTTTGGTACGTAAGGAACAGAGGAGGTCTGGAATCCTAACTTCAGCCAGTGGGTTGATTTAAAGATGAATAGGTGGAAGACTTAGGAGAAAGTGAACAAACAACTTTGAGCATCAGGCCTGCAACGGTTTGTAGGGGAAAAACTCTGAAAGCAGGATCCTCCTGGTTCAGGGCTTCAAGAAACTGAAAAGGGGACTTGACTGGATCATCTAATTCCAAGTCATTCAACATTAAAGGAATCACAGAAACCGATTAGAGGCTCCGTAACTATTACAATGATCCATTACAACATCATCCTATAATAGCTACAACTCGACTAGATCCTCCAATTCCGAGCTGCTCTAACACAGTGTAAACAAAGACATGAAAGAAACTGGCATTCACAAGGCAAGAAGTCTCCAAAGCTCATACATAACCAGAATAACAGTGCTTCATTAAAACTTTACAACCGGGAGCTCTACTCAACCATCAATGCTTACAAAAGTGGCCAAAATGCCTACATATAGTTGGAACAAAAATACTGGAAGCTAAATCGAGACATTGCATTGAAGACATTACGTCTTCACATTTACTGCGTCTGCAGTCCCTGGACACTCGTGGACTTTAGTCAGACGCAATCGTGTTCCCAAGGGCCTGAGAATGAAATGACCATCTTACAGTCATCTCTGGATTTTCCATTTATGGTGGAAAAGATGTCCAACCACCATCAACTGCTTCATTGGGCTTGGAAAGGTCCAGGTTGATTCTGCACCTACAGGACATGGAGACCTTCGTGATGACTGGGAGGCTTGACACGAAGTGACGAACGGATGGTGACCAAGCAAGGGAAAAATGATAGGGTGAGCACAAGTGGCAGAATCCATGGTTTTGAAGTGTACGAGCCAGGTGGAGGAACACAGGGGCCGAAAAAACTGCGGTTGGCATGACACGAGGAGAAGACGTGGCGACAAGGGACAGATGGCGGAGGTAATGCGATGAGGCTTCGGGCTTTTCAGGAATTCGGGATTCGTGAGTTTGCAATGCGTGAACTCTTCGCCTCCGGGATCCCCGATATCCCGATGTGCGATGAGCTCCTCCTCCTATGGGTTAGCCCTCCTAGCTATTCTATGGCCCATATGACCACCTCTTTATGACTGGAGCTTAATCTCTGTTGGGGATTTGGTGCTTTCGATGTCTCGACGCACAAGTCCTTGAGACTCGCGACAGCCTGCCACCTGTATTCCATTTGCTTCTTCGGTCCCACACACTAATTCGACGATTTCCAGGACATCACTTCTCGCGACCTCGCAACTCTACGCGCAAATCTTTGCCGCTCAAACTCACGAACATCCGAGTTTGCGATGTGCCAATGCCACTTGGTGCTGCCTTCCTACACGGGTTGTCCTTCCGACACCTGTCCTCCACTATGATTCATAGCTACGTCGGGAAATCGGGTATCGGGATATCGCGATTCCTGCTGTCATGTGCATGGGAATTTCATATCCCCGATCCCCGACTCTGCAGGATCTCTCACCACGTGCCACAGCTGACGGATGGTTCTAATTAAGTCGGGCAATAGCGCATCGCGATTCACTCATGTAAGAGTTCCCTGACTTCAGAAACTCCGATCCTCCGATGGAATCAAATCCCAACTCTCCCTATGATGTCTGACACGCGTCCTGTCAAGATCAACGGCTAGGATCCCATCGGTCTTTCGAGACTCGAAAGGTCTCGGCCTTCTTACCCTTTAAAATCCCGATACCACAATTGTTACTAACATTAGGCTCCATGGGGGATAGAGTCGTCCCTGCGATGCTCTAAGAACTCCTTCTGCAGTTCCAATCGCCTTTCCGTTGGGCTATGGAGTCATTATTAGGCCGCAAAAAACAAAAAGAAAATGAACTAAGAAACAACAAGGACAATATTTACAGACAAAAGAGTTATCTGAGACTTCAAACAAAACATTTCTTTAGGAAATGCCCATTTACTGGGCTGCCAAAAACCTCTTCACCTTCCAAATCTCGCAACCTGTATGTGTTGTTTAAGAAATCCTCAGAGATTCTGAAAGGCCCAATCCATAGGGATTCAAATTTGCTGTGTTTTCCCTTATCTTGTTTAGGAGCATCCCATTTCAATACCAGGTCTCCTACCTGGAACTGCTCCTTCTTGGCCTTCCTATCGAAGACCTGCTTGATTTTCTGCTGATGGTCCTGGATCCTATCCAATGTCTGCTCCCTAGCCTGCTGGACCTCTACTAACTGATGAATCCTTCTGATCATGTCATCAGGCTCCTCCTGATAGTCCTGGAGGAATTTCGCTACAGGGATGGCTAGATGAGAAGGGAAAACAGCTTCGACTCCGTAGAATAACTGGAAAGGGGACAGACCTGTATCTCCCTTTGTAGTCACCCGATCAGCCCATAGGGTGAATGTAAGCTTCGAGTTCCAAGCCCTTTGGTTGTCTTCCAACAGCCTTTTGATGATTCTTATTAAACTTTTGTTGGAGGACTCTGCTAAACCATTTCCCTGTGGGTAATACGGGGTGGAGTGAATCAGCTTAATCCCGAACTGCTCACAGAACCTGGCTAATGGCTCAGACCTGAAAGGGGCTGCATTATCAGTGACAATCTTATTTGGACAACCAAACCTTGTGATGAGGTCCTCCAAGAATCCGATGATTACCTTGTGGGAAGCACTCCTGGTGGGAATAGCTTCAATCCACTTGGTAAAGAAATCTGTAGAAGTCAGGATCCACCTATGCTGCCCACTGGAGGGAGGGTGAATTTCTCCAATAAAATCTAGGCCCCACTATTGGAAAGGCCTTGAAACCACCACTAGTTTTAACGACAAAGACCTGAGCTACTGCTTTCCTGCAAATTTTTGACAATTGATGCAGGCTCTGACCCTTTTGTAGACATCAACGAACATGGTAGGCCAGTAGTATCCAGCCCTGAGGATTTTGTGGGCTGTGGCTCTCCAGAAATGGTGCCCTCCACACAGGCCGCTGTGAAATTCAACTACGACCTTCTTAGCCTCTGGTGGACTTATACATTTTAGAAGCACCCCCAGGGGGTCTTTCCAATATAATATTTGATCGATCAGGCAGTATTTGACTGCTTTGAGCTTTAGAGCTCTTGCTTTGCTTCTTTGCAGGCCATCTGGAGGTCGCAGCTCCTGCAAAAAGTATATGACATCCTTATACCAAGGACATTGAGCCAATGGGGGCTCCCTTTGATGATCTATGTCAGATAGTCGATCCTGCTGAATATATGAGCATTCATTGATGAAACTTATCCCCAAATCTTGGCAATTTGCTTCAACCAACAGCTTGGCTAAACCTTTCCCTTTGATCAACTTGGTGGGCCTTATTTCCAGGTCAAACTCCAGGATTTTGGCTATCCATTTACTCCTTCTCCCATCTATGTCAGGCTGAGTAAGAATATCTTTAACAGCAACCGAGGGGACATAGGCGATGATCCTTGACTGCAAAATGTAGGTTCTAAAAGCTTTGAGAGCTTTCACTAGAGCATAAGCTTGCTTCTCCATAGTGTCATACTTGACTTCGACATCCCTCAATGCTCAGATGAAGTAAGCAACATGCTGTTCTAACCCACTGTCATTTGTCTGTAATAGAACAACAACTACTGTGTCAGGTGAGGCAAAGGAGAAAATAAGGAAATCCTTCGAGTAGTCGAGACTAACAAGCACAAGAGCTTCAGTCAGGGCTCTCTTGATTTGTTCAAAGGAATGCCACGATTGAGGGGTCCACCTTACTTCATTCTCTTTCTTTAACATAGTTGTTATAAGTTTCACCTCCTCAACGAAGTTAGGCACAAACCTCCTTAGGAAATTAATTTTACCGAGGAAAGATTGGACCTCCTTTCTAGACCTCGGGATTGATAAGGCTTGTATTGCCTCAATTCTGCTGGGATCAATCCTGACTCCTTCTGTTGATACTATGTGGCCTAATAACTTTCCCTCCTTCATGGCGAATAGAGATTTTTTGGGGTTTAATGAAATGCCAAACTTTCTGCATTTCAAGAAAACTTTCCTGAGGTGGCGACGGTGTTCTTCATCAGATTTTGAAAATACTGTGATGTCATCCAGATAGACGACCACAAATTTATCCTTTTCCCCAATGAAAGCTATGTCCATGGCACGCTGGAATGTCGCCCCTGCATTCATAAGTCCAAATGGCATCTTGGCATACATGAATGTGCCCCATGGAGTGGTGAATGTTGTCTTCTCCCTGTCTTCAGGCAGAATAAAGACCTGATTGTAGCCAGAGAAACCATCAATCATAGACATCCTGGAAGCTCCTGTTACCCTCTGTAGTATGTGTTCCATCTTTGGCAAGGGGTAGTTATCCTT
Organism: Picea engelmannii; assembly: GCA_009831015.1. NCBI lineage: Eukaryota > Viridiplantae > Streptophyta > Pinopsida > Pinales > Pinaceae > Picea > Picea engelmannii. Next base: position 522,501 of record ML783406.1, on the reverse strand, counting down.
CCGTGAGCTCCGGTTCAAATTTTTGAAGTCTACACAGAGTCAGATCTCTCCATTCTTTTTCCTTACTGGCACCAAGTTAGCCACCCACTCTGAATATCTCAGTGGTACAATGATCTGAGCTTGAAGCAACTTCTTCACTTCTCTCTCCATGATAGGCAACAACATGGGATTGATCTGTCTCAGCTTCTGCCTGAATGGCTTTGCCTCCACTTTTAATGGAATTTTATGCTCAATGATTGAGGTGTCGTAGGTTTTGAGGTCTTCGTAGGTCTAGGAAAACACATCAGCAAATTTCCTCAAAAGTCCACTGTATTCGGACCTCTGCTCCTCTGTCAGACTTCTTGACAATTTGATAAGCTTGGGCTCATCCTCGGTCCCAATGTTGCACTGAATAGTACCAGTGTCATCCTCTGATATTTCTCCCTTTAATGATACATCATTTGTATCAAAGAGCCTTTTCGAAGGAACCAGTCCCCTTGGGATATGATTGCTGGGCAACTGTACAATGTCACACTTTGCAATCTTATTCAGAAAATTACCCCCATCGGGCCCTTCCTCTGGGACGACCTCTTGGTCTATGTGCATTTCTGAAAATTCCTCAACAGTCTCCAAGAACTTCTTGATTTCGAGGTCATCCTCGAATACCTTCCAATGTTTGACGTTGTCAGGTATGGAGGGCCTGTATTTCACTTCCACACCGTACCTCAGTTTGGGCGGCAAGGGTACCTTGAAAATGCTTGCTGATGTAGCTAAGGAATCTGCCACTGTGTTTTCTTCTCTTGGGATGAAAGAAATGTTAAATGCTGGGAAGAAACTGTCAACTAGATCCCATACCTCATTTCTGTAGCTCCTAAGTCGAGGATGCTTAGCCTGATAAGCGTTTCTGACTTGCTAGACCACCAACTCTGCATCATCGAACACTGCTACCTCCTGAATTCCCATTTCCCTCGCAACCCTTAGTCCCAAAACAAGAGCCTCATACTCTGCCACATTGTTGGTAGCTTCAAATTCTAATTTGTATGACAGAGATATGGTTTCCTGAGCAGGCGACACAAAAACTACTCCAGCTCCAGCGCCTTCTCGGGAACATGCTCCATCAAAAAACATTTTCCAGATTGGGGTGATGGAGAGAGGAACTTCAGGGGAAACAATGGGCTGCTTTCTGAGTCTCAGAGGCGGCTCTGGGGCGTGGGTGAGCTGCAGTAAACTGGAGCCTAAATCAGTGTCCAAGGAAAAGATGGGATGATTGGTGGGGTTAGCCTCATCACTGATTATATAGGCCAACTGGGCTTCCCTATATAGCCTTCGATGTTCTCCTCCAAACACTAGGATAATAGCATATGTGAGGTCCATCTGCAAGGTTCCCCCCAGTCTTTTTATCCAAGATCTTGATAACAAAATTTCGAACTTGGGGGGGACATCGGCTACTATGATATCCATGACCACACTTTTCATGGGCAGTTGAAACAAGGTCACAACCAGGTCTTTGATCACTCCAAGACACTGAACTCTCCTGGAGTCAAAAGAATAGAGCTCATGATAGGATCTGGTAACTTCTAGTCCCAACTCTTCCATGACAGTTTTGGGCATGAGGTTGTGAGAGGCCCCTGAATCCATCAAACAGTTGTGCAACACTTTGTCATGTATGTTCAAGGAGGTGTAGAAGGGAGGGGATGAGTCATCTCTATCTTCTACCATGGGACCTAGGACAACTGCTGGCTTTTCGTCTTGGAGGTTTATGGAGTCTGAGGGAAGGCATGAGGCTTTAGACTGTAAAAGATCAGAGAAGCGTTTTTTAAATTCGCCATGTTTAATCAGCTCAGTGAGAGGCACAGGGATTCTGATCTTTTGAATCTCATGCTCAAAATTAAAAGAAGATGTAGGCTTTGGAATTTCTTTTATTTCAGGAACATGATTATGGACAATGGGGGAGGGGGGGTGAGCTTTATTACCTATGTGATCATTTGCTTCTTCATTAGTAGGTCTCTCTGCTCTAATGGACTGTTGAGGAGTATCAGGCGCTGCCATATTTTTATCAGACCTTAGGTTGTACCTGCCTCGGCTGCCACTAGCCTTGTCTCCCTTGCTTAGCTCATTTAGGTGGTTGTCCATGAGAGACTCCTCATATGCATATTGAGTGAGATGAGGAAAAGGAGGAGTGTCTCCAACGTAGTGGATTTTAGGATCAAGCTCCTCTGATTCTCTTTCTCCCCCCTCAGTCACAAAATTGTTTTGAAAAGGGGCCTAAATCTTCTGGTCTTCTCTGTCTCTCCCCTTCTCTTTCTGCACATTCAGGGGAGTAAAATTATTTGGCCTCCTAAAACCTCCCTTGTTTTCAATGATCTAAGGGCCTTTATACTCCTGCCTCCCTTCCATCCTCATCCTCTCCATCTCTACAGACAGAGACTTCACCATCTTGGTCAGTTCATCCACTTGAGGGTGAGGCGCCAATGATCCAGAAGTTGAGGCTTCTGACCTTCCTTTTCTTCTGTCTGCGTTGGCCTTGTTCCTCAGTATGTCAGCTGCTAATACATTGGATTCCACTTCTATGGCCACATCTTGCATTTGGGCTAAGGAGGTGGCTCTTATTTCTCTCAGCAAAAGGTAGAAATCAGGGTCAAATGCACCAGCATAGGAAATTTGGGCAGAGGCTTCTGAGGGCTTTATCTCTGCAGGGATCTTGTTATACATCTTGTTAAATCTTTTCGAGAAGTCAGAGACCGACTCTCCTTCCATCTTTTTCAAAGACCCGAATTCTGTCATGTAATACATGAAGTCCTTCCTATCTCCCCACTGCCTCAGGAAAGCACTATCCAGAGCCTCAATCCCAGCAATAGATCCTGGGGCCAATCCTCTAAACCACTTCCTCACTTCACCATCCAGGCTTTGGACAAAAACTCTCATCCAGACATCCTCATTTTCAATATTGAGGTTGTCTGCATAACTGTAGAAAGCAACCAGGTGCTCTTCAGCAATTAAGTCTCCTTCCCCAGTGAACTTGGGCATGTATTTAAGGTAATCTCCAGCAGGGAGAGGATTCATAAGATGGGGAAGAACTAAGGGAGCGTATCTGGCAGTGACTATGGCGTCCATTCTATTCAGAGGGGGATTAGCACCAGCCATAGGGATGTTAGGTGGAGGAGAACTTGGAGGAGAAGGAGTTCGCAAAGGGGTTATTGAGGGTAAATCTCGAAGTGGGGTGGGAAACAGGAGGAGATTCAAAGAACATGCTACCGAGCTCCAGTCAGCAGGTGCTCCTCCTTGCGTAGGAGTGGGGAAATATTCTGCGGCCCTGGGTCTATGCCAAGGTATAGCTTCAGGGGAGAGGGGAGTGATAAAGTCTTGTCCCTCTGGTCCCAGACCAGGAGGGGAAAACTCAACAGGAACACTCCCAAAATTTAAGAAACAGGAAACTGCAGAGATAGGCCTGTCAAAAATCTGAGGAGGATAAAAAGGAGCTCCAACAGAAGGATATGGTGGATTACCTGGTTCGGTGATGGACGCTTCTTCCTCAGAGGCCCTTCCCTTTCTGAGCGCCGCCTCTGAATTTGTTTCGGGTGTAGCTAGAGGCAGCTATGGGTGAGACCGCGTATGCCTGAAGCCACAATTAACAAAGTAGGTTCTCCCCAGCGGAGTCGTCACAATGGAGTCGCCAGGTGAAAAATTAGCAATCTGAAAGGCTCTGATGATCCTATGCACCTTCGGATTCAGAGGCTCAATGTCGTTCTACCCAGGGAAAATCTTCAATTCCGTCCCCGACAACAGCGCCAGAAATGTTAGCGTCAGAAGTCACTCTCGGATTGCTTGCAGGAGCAGAGCCCAATGCCCATCAGTTTATGTCACTATTTGTTTATAAAGGGTGATCAAATGGAGACAATGGCTCTAGGAGGTATCACTCTAACTCAAGGATTGAGTCTGGTACGTAAGGAACATAGGAGGTCTGGAATCCTAACTTCAGCCAGTGGGTTGATTTAAATATGAACAGGTGGAAGACTTAGGAGAAAGTAAACAAATAGCTTTGGGCATCAGGCCTGCAACGGTTTGTAGGGGAAAAACTCTGAAAGCAGGATCCTCCTAGTTCAGGGCTTCAAGAAACTGAAAAGGGGACTTGACTGGATCCTCCAATTCCAAGTCATTCAGCGTTAAAGGAATCACAGAAACCGATTAGAGGCTCTGTAACTATTACAGTGATCCATTACAACATCATCCTATAATAGCTACAACTCGACTGGATCCTCCAATTCCGAGTTGCTCTAACACAGTGTAAACAAAGACATGAAAGAAACTGGCATTCATAAGGCAAGAAGTCTCCAAAGCTCATACATAACCAGAATAATAGTGCTTCATTAAAACTTTACAACCGAGAGCTCTGCTCAACCATCGATGCTTACAAAAGTGGCCAAAATGCCTACATATACTTGGAACAAAAATACTGGAAGCTAAATCGAGACATTGCATTGAAGACATTACGTCTTCACATTTACTGCGCCTGCAGTCCCTGGACGCTCATGGACTTTAGTCAGACGCAATCGTGTTCCCAAGGGCCTGAGAATGAAATGACCAGCTTACAGTCATCTCTGGATTTTCCATTTATGGTGGAAAAGATGTCCAACCACCATCAACTGCTGTAATAACTGCTTCATTGGGCTCGGAAAGGTCCAGGTTGATTCTTCACCTACAGGACATGGAGACCTTCATGATGACTGGGAGGCTTGACACGAAGTGACGAACGGATGGTGACCAAGCAAGGGAAAAATGATAGGGCGAGCACAAGTGGCAGAATCCATGGGTTTTGAAGTGTACGAGCCAGGTGGAGGAACACAGGGGCTGGAAAAACTGCGGTTGGCACAACATGGGGAGAAGACGTGGCGGCAAGGGACAGATGGCTGAGGTAATGCGATGAGGCTTCGAGCTTTTTGGGAATTCGAGATTCGCGAGTTTGCAATGCGTGAACTCTTCGCCTCTGGGATCCTCGATATCCCGATGTGCGATGAGCTCCTCCTCCTATGGGTTATCCCTCCTGGATATTCTTTGGCCCATACGACCACCTCTTTATGGCTAGAGCTTAATCTCTGTTGGGGCTTTGGCGCTTTCGATGTCTCGACGCACAAGTCCTTGAGACTCGCGACATCTTGCCACCTGTATTCCATTTGCTTCTTCGGTCCCACACACTAATCCGGCGATTTCCAGGACATCGCTTCTCGCGACCTTGCAACTCTATGCGCAAATCTTTGCCACTCAAACTCACGAACATCCGAGTTTGCGATGTGCCGATGCCACTTGGTGCTGCCTTCCTACACGGATTGTCCTTACGACACCTGTCCTCCACTATGATTCGTAGCTACGTCGCGAAATCGGGTATCGAGATATCACGATTCCTGCTGTCATGTGCATGGGACTTTCATATCCCCAATCCCCGACTCTGCAGGATCTCTCGCCACGTGCCACAACTGACGGACGACTCTGATTCAGTCGGGAAATCGCGCATCGCGATTCACTCATGTAAGAGTTCCCTGCCTTCAGAAACTCCGATCCTTCGATGGACTAAAATCCCGACTCTCCCTCTGATGTCTGACACGCGTCCTGCCAAGATCAATGGCTAGGATACCATCGGTCTTTCGAGACTCGAAAGGTCTCGGCCTTCTTACCCTTTAAAATATCGATACCACAATTGTTACTAACACTTGTAACCAATTCTCTTTCTCCTTTTCCAGCTGCAACACTTTAGCTTTGTAATTTAATGCTTCTTGTATGAACGTCTCTTTCTCTTTCTCTAGAGAAGATAGATCTATTGTCTGTGGAGAACATCTTCAGTTTCTTCTTTAGGATTTGGATCATCTTATCTTTCTCATCTAAAGAAGCCTTTAATCCTTGAGGGCCTTCAGATTCCAATCTTTTGACCTGTGTTTACCAGGTCTTACTAGATGATTTCTCCTGCCTCAATTGTCCATCTAATTTGAGTGAATGTGTTTTCAATCTCAAAACCCTTAGACCTAAACTCAGGTAGTCTGAATATAACATATCACTGACATTCCTGTGGAACTTTACTTTGTCTGGGGCACCAATATTTTCATAATGCACCTTGATTTCAGAGACTTTATCATCATCAACCACTGCTATGTTAAATGTCTTTCTTTCCACATCCCGGAATGAGAGAAGGTAAGCTTTATGCTAAGATATCTTCTCTACCTCTAGAAACAGGTCTCTTATTTCACTATTGGCCATACTTCCCTTCACAGGATAATGGTTCATTAAGTTTTCTTTGGACTGATAAACTGCTCCAGGTGTCTTGCTGAAGATATGTTTTCTGTTGCTGAAAACCCTCGAGCTGCTTTCACTTTGTGGCATGATTCCTGTACCATCCTCCTCGTTCTTGGTTGCACTTTCCACCATCTTCATGCTCATTTTCTCTTTAGGTTTTTCTTCTTCCAGGTCCACTACCTGAGAAGATGGTGTGATTTTCATTTTCTTGAGAATATTTCCCTGAATACTGACACCCAATGCCTATGAACTACTCCTCTTGTTATAAATGCTCTCCTTTGGGGATTTAATAATCAACTTTGGAGAATTTTTCTGTGTCTGGACCTGTTGAAGGGTAGACTCTATCTGTTGTGTATGATCAGGATGCAAAGTGATCTCGATATTTGCGCAGACTTCCAAGTTTTCCAATCTATCAAATTCTTCAACTTGCTCATGTTCGTAGGGGCTTTGTCTGCTCATCAGCCCCCTCTTAGATATGATCCAGTGTGGGTCATATATCCTCCTCTATAATTGTGTAAACCCAAATCCATTGAGTTTGGCTTGAATCTGAGGCAAACAAGACCTAGTCTTTACCACAAAGGGCCCAATCATGAATGGGAATTTTAATTTAGATGCCTTGTGCGTCTTTAGAAAATGCTTTGTCTCTGAAATAATCCTTTGTCCTATGAAATCTAAGGCAAATAATCTGGGAGTAAAAAATACTGGTAAAAGGTAAGGTCCTTCTTGATATCCATATACCCAAATCACAGTAGATTGTATGAACACCATCCAATCTCCCACCCTGCTCTCTGGATTTGGTTGTAAATATCTTTTCATTTCTTGTAGAACCCTTGGTAGGTCTATGCCGAAGATAAGAATGTGTACCCTGGACATGCTCTTATTGATGAAAATAAGCATGGTGATCCTCTTACATTCAGTTGAGATGAATGAAGTTTCAGTGAATTCGGTCTTGTTCGATTCCAGGAACATTCTCAGCAAGTGAGTGTAGTATCTAAAGTGTCTTAATTAATTGAAATTTACCAACTGTTGATGCATATTATCAGCAATGAACCTGTCGAAACTGATACAAACCGACTAACTAGACTCTGACATAAAGAAGGTCAACAAGAAACCCAACATGAATTCTACTACAAACTTGTCGTTATCCAACCCTAAAATTTGACTAGGCGGGGAACAAGCCCACTGGACTTCAATAATCATAATGTTTACATTGATAGGTAATGACAGACTTTCAGAACGGTGTTCAGGTTTGACAATGGTTTGTATAAACAAGGTTTTTACTTTCGAGGGGCATTCTCTGTAGATTGTGATCATTTTTTCTTCCTCGAAGGGATCTGACATTGTGGGGGAAGACTCTGGTATACTGAGGGTGTGTCAAAGCGACAGAATATCTATTTCACATAATACCTCTGACCCTAACGTATTCAAAATGATCTTTTCTTCCTGCGAATATTGTTCTTCATAGCAGCTGATGAAATATGGGAAAGGAAAAATGACTTCTACGACATAAGGGGTGATGGACGCTTGGGCCGCTTCAAGGAAGGGTATACATTTTCCAACATTGTCTAACAAATTGGATTGGACACATAAATGGGCAAGATTGTTATTTCTGTGTCGTAAACATCAGAGTCCCTGTTAATTAGGGCTTCTTCTCTAGAGGTGAGATCTTGCTCAGTTACGGTTAAAATGACAGGGTTAACGGCCATGGTGAAAAATACCTATTAAGCGACGAAGAATGCACGAATCTGATTCAGTTGTGAGCTTGAGTTTTGAATGGATGCTTTGCGCCAATTTTCAAACGTTTGAATGCTTCAAAATATCGTACAATAATGCTTAGGGCCCTCCTTTTATAGGTGCCTATCGATATCGGGGATTGGGGAAAACGGTTTTGAATAAATTTCTTTTCACCCCGATGTACTTCTGATGATTCCATGTGTCCATGAATGAAACCACAGTAGTTTTCCCCGACTTGCCTTCAAATAATTATCCTTCGCGCTGCTTCATTGCCTGATATGTGCCTTAGTCGTTAATTCGGGATGCTTCAAGATTGATGATCCGCTGAGTCCCATCGAATTTCGATATCAGGGGTTGGAGAAAACGGTTTTAGGTAGACCTATTTTTGCCCCGATGTACCTCTTAGGGCCCCACGCATCCATGAATGAAACCGCGGTAGTTTTCCCTAGCCTGACTTCATATAATTAAACTTCATGCTATTTCGCTGCCCGATATGGGTCTCAGCTGTTGATCTGGGCTGCTTCAAAATCGACGGTCCACCGGTTCCTACCTTTCACGCCTTCGCTATATTTTTCCATATGCCACCAGATGTAGCCCAGTCCCCCAAACTATCACATTTCCACAACAATGTAGCTCTTCGCTAAATTTATGAAACTTGGATCCTATCTGAAAGTTATTATGGTGATAACACAATGCTTAAGAACAATAGGCGTTACAACCATACTCCAAGCTTTAGACAAAGCCCATAAAACATCAATAGAGGTAGAGAAGACGAAGGCGAACCAACCCTTAGCTAATAATTGAATACTTGGGGGATGAGTAGTATTATAATTCCAAGAATTTTCCACCCAAGACTGCAAGAAAACAACACCCAACCGCTTCCCGCGTGCCCTCCCCACCACGAGCAGCTCAAAAAACTCTACCATACGATCCATGTCAATATCCTCTCCGAAAACCAAACTGTTCGAGTCGGTCCTATCCCGCGGACACTGAACACCTCTGTGCACAGAATGTTTAGAATCCCCCGCAGATTTCTGACCCACCCAATCCACAGCACGAGCAAAACCTTTAGAGCCAGGATTATTTGGCAGAGATACATAGCTTCTTGTAACATCGTTCGGAGCAACAAACCCACTAAAGAACTCGCCCGCGGTCATGACAACCTCTGGAAAAGTGCCAGAGTTTTTAAAAACCTCCGACGGAGAGAAAGGGGCACTTGAATCTACCACGAGCAAGCCCTTTTGTTGAGTACCCCAACTGTCCCCATAAAAGAGAGCCCCAGGCTCGGGACCAAGGCACTCATAACCCTCCGATAGTGTCAGAAGAGGAGCCAACCCAAGATCAAAACCTGTCAAGGAAACCACCACAGACTCACAAACCAAAGCAGAGGAAAAATCCAAACCATCTGAATAAGACAAATCGATCGATTGTGGAATGTCCAGACCTAGGGCAGATGTCAGGCCAGATCCTGAACCCACTGGGTTCACCACCAGAAAACCCAATGATACGTTGACAGAGGGTTTTGGGTCCCCTGCCATGGGATCTCCCCCCAAATCACCCGTAGTCAGCAGAGACACCACATCCCAATTCGTCTCCATACAAACGGGGAAAAATAGAAAAAAAAATCTACAGACAAAGTAAGATGCGGAGGCGACCCCACAAAAACCAGCTCACCAAAAAATGCCACCACCCTGAACCTAGAAGAAACCGACCCCAAACGAGAGCCCTCCAACAAACCACAGTCCACCACACCACTGAAACTGGAGTAAAACCTATCAACCATCGCCATCGTCCGCCTCCGCCTCCGCCACCACCATCGCCCCCTTCCTATTTCTATGTATTCCTTTGTTGTATCTTTATTATCTTGTTAACTTTTCTTATTTTTTACATGACGTTAACATCTTCCATCCAAATCCATATATACCTATATTTGTAAAACGGTTTCACCCATTTTACCATATGACATTTTTCAAAGGTCACTAGTGATATTTTGTTAGTTAAACATATCTTCAAATGCATTCATATTTAATATTTTATAAACAAACAAAACTATTTATATTCCAAGTTAAATTTGTGGAGATAAGCATTCAAATAACTTTGCAAAGTGATTTCTCATACAAAATTGTAGTTGTTTTCCTATGAAGCTTATAAATTTTTTTACATCGAATGTGAAAAAGCCAAGGCAAAGGGATGTGCTCATGAGTTTCAATGTTGAGGTCGAGGTTGGTAGTTTAATGGAGCCACACAACTCTTTTAACCTTTGGTTCAACCCCTTCACTGTTTGAGGCCTAATCTCTAGTATGCATTCTAAAAGATATCTTATTGTCCAAAATAGGTTCATCATTGGATGGATTTCATGGGATTGTGAAGGCACCTGGGATAGATAGTTGTTGTCCTCTTGCACCCCCCCGTATAACACTTCACTATAATCGTTTCTATCATTCCTTCACTTTTCATCTTTGGTGGTTTATCTCCACTTGATGAGAGCAATTGAAAGGCCCAATTTTGATTTGAATGAAAGATCCACCAAGTTTTATGAATGTAATTTTACACTTTAAAAAAGAACACGAAGACCCCTAATATAAACACATTTCTATTTATGAGTTACTGAAACACACTTGTACAATGTTTATCTACCACATGTCCACTTGTTTCAAATTAGTCACATTTTTCTTTAGGGACTACGACTTTTCAATTTGGGTACCACTTTAACATTTATATACTTTTATTCTTAGCTTCCATGCTACATTTATATCTTCCTTCCATTTATATCTAGTTTTATTTTATATGTGTCTAGATTTCATTTACCTATTTTCTTTCCACTAGCTCCTTACATTTCCTTATTGTAAAGTTCCTTATTTTCTTTCCACTAGTTCCTTACATTTCCTTATTGTAAAGTTCCTTTTTACCTATTTGATTTCCACTAGATCCTTACATTACTCTTTTTTTTATATTAATACTTTCTTACATTTAACAACATATTTTCAAAATTATTGTTCTCTTACTGAGATTCCCCTCTACTATATATGGTCTTTTCCAAAGCGTCTTTTGTGCATCCATAAACACTTTTACCTTTATGCTCTCCAATTTACCTCTTGCAAATATGGAAGCATGGTTACCTTGCATGTTTTCCACTAGTTAAAAATTCCAACTATAAAACATGCATTTCACCTTTGCATGCATCCCCTTTTTTCCACCTATGCTTATTTATGTCAATGTTGTTCATGCATACTTTATTTTCATGTTTTTTACATCAATGTGTATTTTTTTTATCACTTGCCTCTTTCATCTACAAGTTATCACTTTGAAATACATCAATACTTCAAAATGTCTACCCAATTGGCTAGAAATGCCATCGACTTATCACTTTGAAATACATCAATACTTCAAAATGTCTACCCAATTGGATAGAAATTCCATCGACTTAATGATTTCACTGTGAGTAGCCATTCCTATAGATTATTGATGTTGAGCCTATCCACTCTATTGAAAGTGCAAATTTTCTCTATCACAATTCTATATTTGATGCAACACACATGCAAAGCATAATGTTGCCAACAAAATTTAATGCCCTTTTTGCATCAAAAACACTTCAAAAGGGTTCAATTATACATCTCAAAACATGGACCTATGCATTCTTAACCAATGCATGTAAGTTTCATCCATGATTTACTAGTATGCTTGAAACACCTATTTTGTTTCACACCAACTATTCATTTTCTATTTGACATTTTTCATTTTCCATCTATTAGGACTATCATATTATGGGATTTAGAAATTATCAATCCCTTGGCGACATTGATTGACCATCCAATCACTATATCACTCCCACCTGTTTTCCATATGGACCACTCTTCATCATCAATGCAAGAACCATTGCTAAAAAACCAATGCACACTTCCTCAAATTTCTTCCTAGTCCAACATTCAAACTCCTATTCCTATCAGAGCATTGGGCCTTAACAACTCAAATTGGGAAATAAAGGGTTGAGTGGAGGAAAAAACAACCCTTCTTCAATTCAAGAACCAACAAGGCTATGACAAGGTCTTTGGATTTGACTTTATTGACATAAA
>ML783406.1:478023-510228 GCA_009831015.1 Picea engelmannii | reverse complement strand
GTACAAGGAAATGAACTAGATAATTTGTGTTATGTAGGCACCCACCTTCATCTTGCAAACATGGGAGGTTGTGTAGTCATGTTCAATGGCAAGAGTATTGGGATTATCTCCAAATCCAATGTTATAATAACTTAGATATATAATAAACACATAGGATAACATGATGGTTTGAGAAAGAGGGTTTGCAACTTCCCTCTCCATCTTTAACTACAATATATACAAATTTTCCTAAGCAAGTAAACAAAAAAGAACAATTGATGAGGTTTCCAGCATTGACCCCTTTGAAAAAGTTGAATGGATTTTAGTTAAGGCTACCATAACAAAAATCCATGTGGACAACTTTTTCTACCTTTCCCTCCCTTTACTTTCCAATAGGGGATGCATAAAAAAATCCTTTCACAATAATAACCATAGCTGGCATTGTGTCAAATTCAATGTCGATTTATCTCAATGTGATTACAAGTACTTGCTTAAAATTGATCTACAAGACCACACACTCGCACTAGATTATTCTCTCTCTTTTGAGGATGCAACAATCGAACTAATAGGAATCAATGCAAAATACTTGCATTTATTGTCTTTCGATCCTAACTCCATCAAATAAATAGTGTCCAAAGTTGAATGCAAGAAAATCATATTCACGCTTTCTATGAATATGGAAACATTTAAAGACACAAAAAACTTGAAGGTCATCATCATGATATCAGAGCACTTAGATTTTGAATTTGGGAACAAGACTAATGGGATTATTTCCAAATATAGTGTTCTAATAAACTCAAATATAGAAGAAACACATATGCTAACATGATGGTTTGAGAAATAGGGTTTGCAAGATCCCTCTCCATCCTTAACTACAAGATATACAAATGTTCCTAGACATGTAAACACAAAAAATAACAACTGATGAGGTTGTCAACTTTGACCCCTTTGAAAAAGTTGAATAGATTTTAGTTAAGGCTACCATAAAAAAAATATTCATGGATAACTTCTACTACCTTGGCCGCCCTTTACTCATCACTGATAGGCAGTGCATGAAAAAAATCATCCACAATAATAATGATAGTTGGCAGTCTCAAATGTAATGTTGATTAATTTGAGTGATTACAAGTACTTTCTTAAGATTGATCTACAAGACCACAAATATTCACTAGATTTTGTTGTCTCTTTTGAGGATGCAACAACCAAACTAATGGGAAGCAATGCAAAATAATTGCATTTATTATCTTTCGTGCTTGACTCCATCAAAGAAATAGTTTCCAAAGTTGAATTCAAATAGCTCCTATTCACACAATGCTTGTGGTGGCCACCTTTCCAGGATGGCTACCTGCCAAAAGATCATCAGAGCTGGTTATTTTTGGTGTATCTTGTTTATAGACTATATCCAAGTAGTTAAGCATTGTTACAATTGCTAAGTTTTTTTTCCCTAAGGGAATGACTCCACTAGCCCCTCTTCACCTCACAGTTTTCGTGGGTCACCTTTTCAAGTGGTGGAATGAATTTATGGAGTGTAAAAAAATAGTTGTAGGTGGTCATAAGTATAATGTTGTGGCCATTGACTATTTTACCAAGTGGGAAGAAACAATGCTGGCATTCAACAACATGATAGCCACGATAACTCATTTTTTCTTTAACCATGTTATCATTGGATTTCATGTTCCAACACAATTGATATTTGATCATGGAACACATTTTGAGGATGTATTCTGACACAATCTAGCTACAAAATTATTATTTGAGCACTAATTTTCATCACCCTATTATCTATAGCAGAATGGCCAAGTTGGGGCCATCAATAAAATCCTCAAAATGATGCTCCAGTGGATGGTTGATAAACATAAATTTAATTGAAATCATATGCCATTTCTTTCTTTGTGGGCCTATAGGATGTCAGTTAAGATTTCCACTAGGTTTACACCTTTCCATCTTGTCCATGGAGTAAAGGAAGTTTTACCTATTGAGTGTAAGATCCCCTGCCTCCATTTGTACATTATAATTTTACTAGATACCTCTATCTTAAATCATTGACTAAACAATGACTAGTAGTCTTGGAATATATTGACAAAGATCCCCATGCAACCTTACAACATATTGAGTCCACAAAAAAATTCTCTAAAGCTCATTACAATCATCATGTTCACCCTTTCTTGGTTCATGAAGGTGATCTAGTTCTAGTCTATGATCAAGCCCATGATACACTTGGTCATAGAAATTTTGAATCCTTATGGAAGGGCCCTTACATTATTAGACATTATTTGGGAAAGGGGGCATTTTTTATCATTGGTCCTGATGGTGAAATTGTCAAGAACCAACACAGTGTGTTATACTTGAAGAATTTTACCCTTAGTACCATTTCTCATTAATCCTCTATCATCATGTATATATTTACACTTCATATTCATTCTTACATTGTAGTTTTTTTTTCTCAAGAGCCTTATGGTTTTCTTTTGTGGTCTTTTCAGATGGATTGTCAACCTCTACGTTACATAATTTTTACTAATGGAACCAATTGTTACACTTAGAATCTTGCTTCACTAACTTAAGCTGTTTGTTCTCCCTCACATTCACTTTTCCATCTCAATAGTGTATGTGTTGGTGTTTCCACCAATAATCGAGTGGAATACGATGCCATGATTGGATTTCTATCGATGCTCTCCACTTTCACACTCATCACCTTCGTGTTCATAGCAATCCTCAGTTGCTTGTCGTATAGTTGAAAATTTGTTATGGGTTTGTGATCCTTGTGTTGGACTACGATTGTCGTTAGACCAAAACCTGCAAGCATTAGTCTCTGTCACAATCGCCAGAGTTAGGATCCATGAGAGGGGGTTAACCCATGTCATGAAACTCGCGGGAAGAGTCGAACCTAATGTCAAACAATCTCCCCCCTATCATGTGCCGAGCGAGTTTCAAACTCGAGACTTCCCACTCTGATACTATTTGCTAGACTACAATTGTTGTTAGACAAAAACCCAAAGGTGTTAGTCTCCGCCACAATCGTCGGAGTTAGGATCCACTAGAGGGGGTTAACCCATGTCATGAAACTTGCGGGAAGCACTGAACCCAATGTCCAACACCTTGCATGTTTAAAAAGTATCTGTGAGTTAGACAATTTGAAAACATTAAACATTCATTTATGTTCTTAGGGATATTTATCCCCCCTCAAATTTTATTTTCCATCTCAGCGGTGTATGCATTGGTGTTGGCACCAATAATCAGGTGGAATATGATGTTGTGATTGGCTTGCTTGCTGATGCTCTCCAATTTTGCATTTGACACCTTTGTGTTCATCCTGATTCTTAGTTGCTTGTTGCATAGTTGAACAATTATTCCCAGGTTCGTGATCCTTTCTTGTTTAAAAGTATCTATGAATTAAACAATTGGTAAGACAGTTTGAATCCATTAAATTCATTCATGTCCCTAGGAGTCTCAATATCTCTATAGATCATACTACAAAGAAAATTCTATATTGACATTTAATCCATCTATCACAAAGAAAAATTAAACTATACATGTACATAATTATGTTCATCATTATCATAATCATTACATGTAAATACAAATAATAAAATCATCATTAAACACACACAAGGTTCATCAATCAAAACTATAAAATATTTAGACATATTTCATAACAATTAATAAGTATTTATATTGGAGTCCATGCTCTACCAAATATGTGACACATGTACACAACTCAAACGTAACATGGGGGTAGCTAGCCCATATAACTGACTACTTAGTCATCATCATCATCTGTATCATCCCCAAATGGAGGGTCTCGAGCTATCAAGGGTAGGGTTTCTCTTAGTAGGTCCCTTATCCCCTAGCTTGCCATGGACATCCTCATAATGGGGCACCACTCAACTGACACATCAAAGAACTACTCAATTAATGCCTCATCGAGTTACTCCCATCCCAACCTAGTCACACTTGTACGTAGTTAGTAAATATGATTGTGAATATCATTCAAGACCCATCGATCCATGACATCAGGGTCTCATCTCCACCTATAGATGCTAGCATAAGATCAAGTCATTAGTGTAGGATCAATTCCCTTGAATCAACCTTGTTTCCACCAATGGCCTATTTGCCTCACTGGTGCTACATCTAGACACACCTTCAAACATGAAGAGTATCAGTGAGATGTGTCATAATAAAACTAGAAACCATCTATGCTAGCATGTAAACACAAACAAAAATAGTCATGCATTTATACATACCCTACGGTCTCTATTCCTAACCTAGAGGGTGAGGGAGATCTAGGTCTTCCATATAATCCATGCCCTCATAACGATAATCATTGATCTAAACTAGGAGCTTCCACCAATGCCCACTGCTTAGAGAAGCTCGATCAAAAGATGTTACCCACTACATCGCAAAACTCCCACCCGACTCCCCCCACCCTGCCTCTCTCTTCATGAGCTCACCCTATTATCTCATGTGGGGATCATGTGGTCCTACATCCTGGATGACATGGAAGAAACAAAGAGTCAGGATCCTCTCAAAGACGAATGAGTAGATAAATGTCCCAAAGGTAAAGTCTCCACTACCTACTCCTTTGTAGACGGTTAATTGTCTCCTAACTCAGAAATATTTGGGCCCACCTAAAGTAGGTACCCCCAAGAACCATATCCACAATCATCATCTAACCACCTAAAACCCAATGTGGTCTATGTTATCCCATGGGTTGCACTCTATCAATAACTATCACCTAGGTCTCTAACCTCTAAATATCATGAATATAGATCACACCATCTTGTGTGATTAATCCATCAACAAAATGAATCTCGATGAATTCATGTAAAGGCATGTATCAAGACCTCATAGGAAGGATCTCACCAATGAATCCATACATCTGCAAACCTATTATAAAATATAAATTATGTAGGGTGAGCTCAATATGCTCCCTCACTATAAAATACCTTGCATATTTATCCTAGTGATCTACAACCTTGGAGAGGAGGGTGCCAACTTGCACCAATAGGTTCTTGAGAAAGTTGAGTAACGTATGGAACATGGGTCATTCTTATACCACCTAATCCTTCCTAATATTAGATCGAAGAGTATTAAAATATTTCTCTCTAGTCAATACTCATGTTGTTTGCACACCCATCTAGTTACTCATCCATGTCGTGACCTAGATAGTCTTTTTTTAGTGCACACTTTTGTGGTTCTTTTTAGCACTAAGGGTGCATAATTTTGCCTCCCAAGTTTTTTCATTGCAAAGTCGAACCATAGATAAACACAAGGCATAATTTTCGAGATATTTCTACATATAACATGCTAAAAATCCCACAACATCAACATGCCTAGTCAAAACCCTTTAAGGATTACATAGGGCCCATAAAATCCTAACGTATAAATGAAGCAAACAAAACTAAAAAGGGGGTTGAGATATCTAACCTATAACTTGCAGATCTGAAAACATATGGTCTAAATGGAAGATACCAGCTTTGGAAGTTTCGGGTCCCATAGGAACCTTGAACTCAAACCAATCCAAATGGTTTTCAAATTTAGGGTTCCCACTGAAGATTTTTAATGACAAAATAATAAATATCTCATTCACACATTTCATCAAACACTTGACTAATCTGAGATTTTAGTCTTTTAATAAATGCCTTTAAAACTGAAAGCAACTGAAAGTTAAAACACTTAAGTCAGGTAAATCACTGACCCATACTCTGATAAGGAAATAAATAGACAAGTGATTTTTGGTCCAATGACCAGGGCAAAAACCCCACCGTGGGGAAAACCCTAGAGAGATTATTTCTATTATTCAAGAGCATATCTGAAATTTCTTACAACCCAGAAATTTATTAATTCCAACTATAAATCAAAAATGCAAATGAACTTATCTCAACAATTTGATTTCTTTCTAGAAATTTGTGCCAGCAAGCTTCAACTGCCCACACGTGCCAACCAAACAACAGCCTGATTTCTGGGCAATTGTGTCACTGTACAGATAAAAACAATAGCAATAAATGTACAAAAATCTACCTCGGAAAGCATGCCAACAAGTACAGTGTGAACTGTACGAACCTCTTTCTTGGAAATCA
Source organism: Picea engelmannii (assembly GCA_009831015.1). Classification (NCBI taxonomy): domain Eukaryota; kingdom Viridiplantae; phylum Streptophyta; class Pinopsida; order Pinales; family Pinaceae; genus Picea; species Picea engelmannii. The sequence goes on along the minus strand of ML783406.1, from coordinate 504,172 downwards.
TGCCTCCCTCTTGTTGTACAGACTGTCTTCTCACTGTATGGACTGCCCTTCCTTCTACTGTACGAACTGTTATGATTGCACTGCCTTGGGAACCATGCACTCTAATTAACTTTGAAAACGGTGCTCTTAAACTCTCCAGAAATTTGATCTCTCTCTCCTTTGTCTTTACTGTGTGTTCTTCTCACATTCCTACGCATGTATATGTACTCTTCTCTTTTCCCAAGAAACCCTAACTTACATAACCAACTTCAATCTAATGGCTATTATAAGTCTAATCTGAGGGCTCATATTTAATGCTCCTCATTAATTACAAAATAAGTAATAAATTCTCATTAAATACTTTTGGGTCCCATAACTTAAAATCACTTTAAGTTATAAAGTACATTCTCTTTATAAAAGCACTTTATTTAAAAAGTCACTTTACAAATAAACATGTCTAGGAAACATGACTTTTATGTCCCCCCCATGACAAAACACCAAAACATGAATGAGGACATCCCTTGTTACATTTCAACACTCCCTCTTAACGAGGGAGGTCCTCCTGACATTTCCACTTCTAGGACCATTCTCGGACTCCAAGCTATTTGCAGTGGTTGCTCCCTCTGAACCTGAATGCTGCATCTGAACTGGTCTGGTGGAACTGTGTCTTCTACTGATTCTTCGAGAAATCCTATCCTGTCTCTGATCATTTTCTGACTGGCTTAACTCATACCAGTTTATCTTTCTGCTAGTACTAGATCCCTGAACTAAGGACTGACATTCTGGTGCACCTTCAGTCCTTTGAGCTTCTTGCTCTCCCTCTGAGTCAGATATCCAACCTGACTGACATATCACATGCTGGCCAAGCACTGTGTATACTCTGCCTCTCCATTCTCCAATCAGAACTGTTCTGATGGGAACCTCATCTATTGCATGAATATGAATATAACCATGTTTGAAAGTGATTACATATCCAACATCCTCCAGATCCGAGACTGAGAGGAGATTAACTCTTTGCCCTGGTACAAACAACACCCCTTCAACTTCCAGGGTTTCTTCGAAGTCCAACAGAAACTTGACACTGCTGACTCCTCTAATCTGGTGAGTCCCATTCATGACATGACCAGGACCAATCTCAGATATGAATAGAAATGAGTCCAACCTTCCTGTCATATGACTACTGGCCCCACTATCCACTATCCAAGTCTTGTCAAACTCAAAGTTATTGATGTTGCCACTAGAAACAATGGAAACAAGAGAAAACTCTTTCTCAAACTTCTCACTAAAGTCATTTACCTTTGTAGAGGCTGCTACCTGTTTCTCCTTCTCCTTCTCCTTCTCCTTTGTCCCCTTCCTGTTGGGACACTGTGCTGCATAGTGGCCATATTCATTGCATGCAAAGCAATGAACTTTGCTGATGTCAATCCTGGAACCCTTCTTGATTTTTCCCTTGCCCTTTGATAGAAGAGAAAACTTCTCCTCAGTAGCTCCCTCTCTTCCCTTCTCTCCATTCACCCGGATCTCCTCCTGAGTAAAATCATCACAAAGTCTGCTCCAATCTGGAAGTTTTTCACGTCCCACAATGCATTTCACAAAGTCTTCCCAATCCTTTGTAAAACCTCTCAAGGCTATCCTCACAAGCTCTGAATCTGAGATGACTTCCCCCACAACTGCTAGTTCATCCTTAACTTGTGCCAACCGGGTAATATATGGAACCACACTCTCACCCATGGTCATCTTGATTGAATGCAGTTTATCCTTGAGTGCCATCTTATGGTTTTCATTTTTAGCATCGTATAGGTTTTTCAATGCCTCCCACATTTTTTTGGATGTCTTCTTTTCAGCCAGGTGTGGGAGGAGTGGATCCCTTACTCCATCCAAAATGAGTCTCTAGGCTTTGGCCTCTTTGACTTCATGTATATCCAAGGCAATAGGATCATTGAGATGAACTATCACAGTAGTGACAAGAGCCCACAATTTATTTTCTTTAAAAATAGTTGTCATTCTAACCTTCCATTGTAAATAGTTAGAAATGCCATCTAATTGGTCTTCAAGTCTGATGGAATCCATATTCAAACAACTACTCCCCTTTTGCCTTTGCCCAACTTTGAAATCAAATTCTATAGAATGCACTTCTTACAGAGTCCTTGCTCTGATACCATGAAGATTTTTAATGACAAAATAATAAATATCTCATTCACACATTTCGTCAAACACTTGACTAACCTGAGATTTTTTTTTTTTGACGAAAACGGTTATAGATTATATTAATGGGGTGGCCTGGCCACATATTCGATTACAAAATGGCCTCGAATTTATTCGGGCCTGAATTCCTGAGACCATTCTACTTTTATAACTATAAACTTGTAAACTGAACTAGATCATGTACAACTTCTAAAGTACTAGATTATTTAAGCAATGGCTACAATACAAAATGCCACTTGTTGGTCAGATCCTTCTAACAGACTGCATACAGAGAGGGATCAATTCTTGGGGTCCTGGTTCCAATTACTATTCAGCTGAGCCATTTTGGCTTCCAGCTGATCCATCCTTTCTTTGAATTCCTACTGAGGATTTTTTAGCTCTTTGTGCAGCTTGTCCAATTCCTTCGAGAATCCAATTTTTGTGGTGGTGATATCTGCTTTGAGCTGCTCCAATCTACGCCCAGCCTCCGTGTCCAGGTTCTCCAAGAAATCCAACTGATTCTGGAGTAGCTGCTTCAGGTTCTCCAGAGATTTATCCATCTCTTTCAACCGCTCCTCCATGCTCGGCTTCCCTGTCGAAGATGAAGCCATTTCCAGTCGTCCTCTTACTTCACGTGCCTTTCCCTTCTCGCGATGGTGCTTCATGCTCTCTCTGTTCCTGAGAGACTTGGAGAACTCAACTTGAACTGGAATGAGGGGGGAGAGGTCGCCCTTTAATTCTTCTTCACGTGCTCTCATAATTGCACTTAGATTTACAGGATTTGTGGGAAAAGGCCGCACGAATCTCTTGTCTCCCCCAAATCTGAAGCACCATTCCTCATGGTACTGAGGCACCTCCTTCGTCCAACCAGAACCTCTGCCACGTACTGATCTTACAGAATCGCCTGATTCCCCTTCTGCTGCCAAATCTTGCATTTGAGTATGTGAGAGAGCATGGGCTCGGGTTCATGGGAGCTCCACGCTTTCTATCTTTTCATTGACTGTCAGTACCCCCGTCTCCAACAGTGCACCTCTATTGGCTTCCTTGTTAGCCTCCCCATTGAGATCCCTTAACACATGAAAGAATTTATAAGAATTAAAATTCCTTAGAAGGAGGTGAATTTTGTCTAGAAGGTTGCTTAGCATAACGCTTTGAGTGTTAGAGTGGTTGATCATGGCCTGTATAATTATTCTGGAGTCACCGATTATTGTCAACTCCTGGATTCTGAGTTTGATTGCTTGGCGTAGGCCTTGCCAAAGAGCTAGGGCCTCAGCTCTATTGTTGGACTCTATGCCTAGACCGATAGCAAAGCGCGTTGTTGTAGCCTCCTTGAGATTTTCGATTATGCCCCCTCCCCCACCCTGGCCTGGGTTTCCCTTCGAGGCCCTATCAAAGAAGAGAATAGGTGTTTTTATCTCTCGTTTCCAACTGGCAAAATCCTTCTCGCTTTTCCTAATCTCCCGGCCCTCTTTGAATGGATCACTTACTTTTCGGGCATCTAGACCTTATATCTTGAACTGGTTTAGCCACCACTCCTCTGCTTCGTCCAACTTATGAAGCTTGAATGTAGAGCAGAGGTGAGGAGCTGATTCTCCTAAGAGAGCTTGAATTTTAGTGACGACTATTGCTGCACTCCTTTGGCTTTCTCTGAAAATTCTGTGGTTCCGTTCTAGCCAAAGGTTCCACAGGATAAACTTTGGAAGCATTCCCCATATCAAGAGAGCTTGGTTTCTCCCCTTGACAGCACAAGGATACAAGGAGTCCCATTGTAGAAGGAGGTTTATTACATAAGGGGGAAAATTGAGCACAAATTGGGAGCCTATTGCCTTCAACCAGACTTCTTTTGAATAGCTGTAGTTTAAGAGAAGGTGGTCTGTGGTTTCTTCCTCATGGAGGCAAAGGGGGCACCTGAAGGGTCCTTTCCAGCCCCGTCTTCTGAGGTTCTCCCCTGTTTGGATAATTTTATGCACCAGGGTCCATATGAAAAGGTCGATTTTTGGAAGAGAGTTGGACTGCTAGATTGCTTTCCAAAGTACCGGATTAGGCATAGCCGTGGGGACGCTGTTGAAGAGTTGATAGCCTTTTTCCGTGGTGTAAGCCCGTGCGTTCCTTCCCCAACCTCTTTCATCTTTGCCTTTCTTTTTTAGGGGGGACTTCCCTTGAAGACACCTTTTGAGGGCACACCAGTGATGGTCAAGAGCCTCTGGTATGTTTGGCACTCCCCACCCTTGCCAGGAATGAAGTCTGTCTTCCCCCCAGATTGAAATGTCAGAAAGCGTTACAATATTTTGACTGTCCATCCAGTCTTTGAGGCAAAGTAGGTCCTGTCGGTGCTCTAGAGGTGGGTCTCCCATTATTGAGTCTGTCTAGATTCTGATTTTCTTACCATTTTTTGGTACCCAAGTTAGGTGAGGGCTGAAGTGTGGAAGCGCCTTTTTGCAGAGCGCAAAGATAGGAGAGATTTTCATTTCCTTGCAAGGGAACTCTAAACTTATGTCTCGTGGCCCCCGAAAGTATTTCCTCCAAAGCACGAGTTTACTCCAAGATGGTTTGCCGGTGACCATCTTCCAGAGTAGCTTTTCCCCCAAGGCCAGATTTTGAATTCTTGTTTTTTTAAAATTAAGTCCCCCTTCCAAGAAGGGCTTTGAGGTTTTGTCCCAGCTAATCAAGTGCAATTTCCTTCTTTCTTGCCTACCTCCTTCCCACAAGAAGCGTCTTTGAAAAACTTCAATTTTTTGGATGACTGTGGCAGGGGCTAACAATAGAGAGCTCTGATAGATGGGGATACTAAACACCACTGCCTTTATCAGGATTGTCTTCCCTGCTAAATTTAACCAATTCGCCCCCCAAGAGAAAAATTTATTCTTGAGTTTTTCTACAAGATGGTTCCAGTGAGAGGTCCTGGGGGCAAATTTAAAAATAGGGACTCCCAGGTATTTAAAGGCCTCCCAATTTGTGTGCCCCTCCATCCCTAGGACTCTTGTTATTCCCAGCATTTCATTTGGTGTGACATTCCAGCCATAGATGTTACTCTTGGTCTGACTTATTTCACTTCCGGAGGCTGCTGCATAGGCGTCCAGTTCTTTCTTAAACTTTTTTGCTATTATCGGACTTTCTCCTCCCAACAACAGTGTATCATCGACGAATTGTGCATGGTTGATGTCTTTCACCCCTTGCACTATTCTTAATCCCTGAAGACTTTTGTGAACTTGGGCGTTTCCCAGCTGGTAGCTTAGGACTGAAGCTTGAATTGCATAGAGCAGGGGCAAGAGAGGGCACCCTTGCCTTAAGCCCCTAGAGGATTTGAAGAAATTTGTGACTTTCCCATTCACCAGCGGGGCTATCCATGGTGATCCGATGCAGGTTTTTATCCACTTTATAAATTTCGAGTCAAACCCAAACTTCCTCATGACTTCAAATAAAAATTCATGTTTGAATCTATCAAATGCATTAGCGAGGTCTAGTTTGATAACCATACCTTTTTCTTTCCTTCAGACACTGGAGTGAATAGCTTCTTGAACCAAGATGATGTTGTCGGCAATATGCCTTCCTTTGACAAAGCCTCCTTGGTTTTCAGGAATGATGAGAGGGAGGAGTGCCTTGAGACGAATGGCTATAACTTTGGTGAGAATTTTATAGCATGTGTTGCATAGGGAGATTGGTCTGAATCGATTGAAGGAAATCACTCCTTTTTCTTTCGGGATGAGTGCCAGGAAGGATGAGTTGGTGCTTCCTCCTAGCTTGCTGCTTTGCTGCGACTTCTGAATCATTTTGGTTAGGTCCTTTTTTTATTATATTCCAGCACTGCTGATAGAATCTGGTAGTGAACCCATCCGGTCCCGGGGCCTTTTCTGGGTTCATCTGATCAAGGGCCTCCTTTATCTCTTGCTGCGTTACCTCCCTTGTCAACTTGTTGTTGATGTCGTCATTTATTAACCTTGGGATAACCGTGAGAGGGTACCTCTGCTGGTCCATTTCTGGTCCTTTTGGTTCTGTATAGAGCTCCTTGAAAGCCTCATAGGCTGCTTGTTTAATGCCCTCTGGATCTGCAATTATTTTATTCTGGACTTGGACTCCTGTCACTGCCTTGTATTGTTTCCTTGCTTCTGCTTGTTTGTTAAAGTAGGCTGTGTTCCGGTCTCCCTCTTTCAGCCATAAGATTCTTGATTTCTACCTCCAGTAGTCTTCCTCCGCTCTGCAGGCTTTGTGCCACTACCTTTGAAGGCTGTCCTCCTGTTGCAAGATTGTAGGAGTGATCTCCTTTTGTTCCATCTCCAGTTGATGGGCCTCGAGCTGGGATTGGGCTACTAGGCGCACTGCTATTGGGCTTGGCTGGTTCTTTGCCCAAAGCTTTAGGGTTGTTTTTAGCCTTCTAACTTTTTCTTCCCACACATAAAAGGCTGAGCCTTGGACAGCGGTGGCCCAAGTTTTTGTAACTAGGTCCAAAAAGTCTTTGTCATGTATCCAATTTGGGCTGAATCTGAAAGGGATGGGCCCTCTGACTTGATCTTTTTTAATCTCTAGTCGAATCGGCTTGTGGTCAGACACACTGTGGGGCAAAATTTCTGCCTTTGCTTCGAGTCCTAGCAACAGGAGGGATCTCTATACTAGGAATCTGTCTAGTCTGGATGCGATGTGCCCAGGACCGATCCTCTTATTGATCCACGTGTAAAGTCCTTTTGCTGGTTTAATGTCGAGGAGATCCCAGGCCGAGGCTAAGTACTTTACCCATTCTCTAGCCGGGTCTCTTACTATCGAACCCCCTCTTTTTTCTTCCTGGGCTAAAGTAACATTTAGATCCCCACCTAGGATGATATTGGTGAGATTATTTTGCTGGAGGTAGTCTTGTAGGGACTCCAAACAATGTTTTTTTCGCCCAAATGTTGTGGAACATAGATGTTAAAGACACTTACCTGGCAACCCGAATCTTTATGGAGGAATTTGGTGTGAATCCAGTGCATGCATATGTCAGGGCTGAGCATGTCTATTTTGGACGCATTCCACAGTGTGCAGAGTCCTCCTGAGGCGCCTCTGGCGTTCCCAGCAACTTTGAGGCTTCCTTTCCATAACTTCAACAAAGTTTTAAGTGCGTCTTGCTGGCTAATTTTGGTCTCCTGGAGCAGTAGGATACTTGCTTTCGAAGTTTTGATAATATCATTGAGCGCTTCTTCCTTCCTTTTACTGCCCATTCCTCTACAGTTCCAGGAGGTTATGATCATTATAAACCTTGAGGGGAGGGTTGGCCTCCTTGGGAGGCTTTGGCTTTCTTTCGTGTCTGACGTATGTTAATCAGCTGCTTGATGGTGGGTTGTGACCCATTGAGGACATATTTGTAGGTTTCCTGGTCCCTTTCAGCTTTTTTTGTTTTCCTGCCTCTTCCTGATTTATTTGGGGTGACCCAAACTTCATTTGCCTCGTCTGAGTCACTGCCTATGGAGATCTCCCCTTCCTTTATGTTCTGACTGCCTTCCAGCCTTTGGGGGCAGTTATTTTGCGCCCCTTCTTCTTCTGTTGGTTGGCTTCCCTTGTCCTCGAGATTCTGGTCTCCCTTTGCTCCCTCTTGCACTTCTTTACTTAGAGATGGCTCCCCTTCCTCCACTTCTTTAGCCATGATACTGAAGTTGTTCTCTGTTTCCTTGGTCCCTGAAGATTTGGTGCATGGTGGGACTGTCTGTTCATTTCTTTGGCCCTTCCCTTTGGATCTCCCCTTCCTGGCCTGTTTCCAGCCTTCTTTCCCTACATTCTCTATGGGGGGGTTCTTTGGACAGTTCCTTTGGAAGTGGCCATATTCGTGGCAACCTCTGCACTTGAACAGGAGTTGTTCGTAATCCAACTTTTGGTAGTGGTGCCAGTCACCGACTTTTAGTTTTATTGCCTCGAGTAGACCTACCTCCAGATCAACCTCCACACAGATCTGCGCACAGGAGTACTAGTCACTTGGTTCTGCTCGGTCAATGTAGCGACCAAGGCCATTCCCTATTGCCTGAAGCGAGGTGGGGTTCCAACAATGAATCGACAGGTTAGGGAGTGTTACCCAGACGGGAACATCCTTGGGGACTTTTGAAGTAGGGTCAAAAATTGGGGTCCATCAGTTTAAGTAGAGTCCTTGGGTGCCCATGAAGTACATGCCATTTCTGAATATCAAATCTCTATCCTCCTGAGAGATAAATTCGAAAATGAAGTATCCTTGCCCAACTGCATAGCATGTAACACTATTTGTGATCAGCGGTCTCCAGTTTCACTGTATCCAGTTGTCTGTGGAACTGGTTGAGGGCCAAATCCCCATGAACTGTCCAACAAGTCCGCATTCGGAGAGGGATAGGGCTACTTTCATTGGAAGTTTAGGCAGCAGGTCGATCTCTAGAATGGCATCCAGTTTCTTGACAAAGCTCGGGGTTACTGTGGGGAACGACTTCTTGCTGCAAGCTGCAACCAGTCTCCGAAAAGAGGTGGAGGGGGAAGGAGGGGGCGACGGCTCCCCTCCTTGAGCTGCCATGGTGGCGCACAATAGAACCCTAGGCTCTACCAGGGCACGAGGTCAAGGTCGCGGTTTTGTTTTTGACTGGTTTAGGTCCAGTTACCTGACTAACCTGAGATTTTAGTCTTTTAATAAATGCCTTTAAAATTGAAAGCAACTGAAAGCTAAAACACTTAAGTCAAGTAAATCACTGACCCATACTCTAATAAGGTAATAAATAGACAAGTGATTTTTGGTCCAATGACCAGGGAAAAACCCCACCATGGGGAAAACCCTAGAGAGATTATTTCTATTATTCAAGAGCAGATCTGAAATTTCTTACAACCCAGAAATTTATTAATTCCAACTGTAAATCAGAAATGCAAATGAACTTATCTCAATAATTTGATTTCTTTCTAGAAATTTGTGCCAGCAAGCTTCAACTTCCCACACGTGCCAACCAAACAGTAGTCGGATTTATGGGAAATCGGGTCACTGTAAAGATAAAAACAACAACAATAAATGCACAGAAATTTACCTCGGAAATCATGCCAACAAGTACAATACAGACTGTACGGACTTCTTTCTTGGAAATCATGCCTCCCTCTTGTTGTACAGACTGTCTTCTCACTGTACAGACTGCCCTTCCTTTTGCTGTATGGACTGTTATGATTGCACTTCCTTGGGAACCGTGCACTCTAATTAACTTTGAAAACTGTGCTCTTAAACTCTCCAGAAATCTGATCTATCTCTCCTTTGTCTTTACTGTGTGTTCTTCTCACATTCCTAAGCATGTATATGTACTCTTCTCTTTTCCCAAGAAACCCTAACTTACATAACCAACTTCAATCTAATGGCTATTATAAGTCTAATCTGAGGGCTCATATTTAATGCTCCTCATTAATTACAAAATAAGGAATAAATGATCATTAAATACTTTTGGGTCCCACAACTTAAAATCACTTTAAGTTATAAAGTACATTCTCTTTATAAAAGCACTTTATTTAAAAAGTCACTTTACAAATAAAACATGTCTAGGAAATATGACTTTTATGTCCCCCCCATGACAAAACACAAAAACATGAATGAGGACATCCCTTGTTACATTTCAACACCCACCATGTTTACAAAATTTTCTATATTTTCTTTTTCTCCATATGGCCACTTATGTGTCCCATTTGATGTGTCGTTCATACCATCGAATTTATTGTTTTGTGCTTTTCCCCATGATATTAATAGTTTTTTGTGGTTCACGACTTTATTTGGGAACCTCTTTTTCCACTTGAAGTTGAAGTGCATGTAAATTGAACCCAAGACCTTCGTTTTCTATGTCGTCTTGACCATTAGTTTCATTTTCATATGCATTTTTATGCAATGGTGTTGTTTCCATGTGTGTAGATATTTTCTATGAGAGACATTTTTTCCCCACCGCTATTTCATCAAGATCATTACTAACCTTCATATATAATATTTCAAACTCTCATATAGGTTACATATCCCTTTGATCATGTTGCATTTACCTTGTTTTTCACCACTGTAATATACTTGTAGGAACCTCACCTCATTTGAGAAAGTCACCTAGCCCATCCACTTTTTCATTTACCTTTGCTCGATAATAGTACTCTACCTACATGAGTTGTTTTGGATTAGTACCCCCTTGCAAATTGACATCCATGTCATTTTTTTCTCCATTAGGATTGGGAGTCAGTCTAGTCCATGTCTCAGATTTTTGCCTCATACTCAGTCTCATCATGTAAGTTTCCCTTGGATTCTCAATTTATTTGATTATTGCCATTCTTTCCTACTCTTCACTATATGTTATTGGCCCTCCACTTTCCCCATTGTGAATATCATTTGCAATATTTTTCCACCATTCATCTACCATCAAGGACATTACCACTAGTGCCAACCCCCATGTTACTTCCATTTGATATCATTCTCTCAAAGTTGATTCATTTGGTTGTCTTTACGACACTTATCTCCTTTCCTATACTATCATCCCAATTCATTTATTTTTTGGGAAACCATAAAAGTGCTTATTAGCACACTTGCAAAGTATATGATCTCTTTTGGCAACATCCCTAGTCACCCTTGTTTAGAGCATCCTACAATGAGTCAGCCTTGGAGTCTTACTGTTTCAATCCCCATCTAACATGATCTCATTTGTAGACCTCATTGAGTTCCACTCATTTAATTTTGTCTTTCCTGATTACCAATTGTATTCATCTCCCAAATTTTCATCATCATGCATACGAGTTCAACCTTGCCACTATACTCTAAACAAGGGAATTCTTGAGTTCATCACTCTTTTGCCTACTTGTCCATTATTGTCTCGGTCATAGCAAGCCCCATTTACTATCCTTGTAATATATATTGTGATACCTTGAAAAGGTTCTCGCATACTTTTCCTTTAGTGGAACTTCCCTTATCGACTTCAACACATTTATTCTAGGGTCTTGATATACATGCATAGTGTACCTTGGTCCCACTTTCATCATTGGTGGGTCACCTTGGACTAAGCTAGGAGAGTCATCATTTCTCCTTAAGTTAGTAGCTTCTCACACGATTGACTCAAGAACATTTTTGCACCACTGAGGATCACACATTATGATGGTTCTAGTATGATAGTTATATTCAAAGACCCCAAACATGTGTGATTATTTTCAACCATTTTCAAGTCCATTTGGGGTGCGACCCTTTAGATTGCTTCTTATATTGTCTAGGATACATTAGGAACATTGATCTATACTAGTTGTAGTTATATATATATTTATTTGTCTATATCTAGCAGTTGTTTTTAGCTACCTGTGACAAGCTTCCTTATAGTTATCTCTTTCCAGATCTTAGCCCCCTTCAATATTCAACATGTTTTCAATTGCTATGATCTAGCACCCCTCTGGGTGATATTGTTCCTTTCTATGTATTTAGATCAGATGTGATATTGGCCACATTTATGTACTTGGGTTGGTGTTTATCTAAAAGACTGTTCACAGTCAAATATCAACCTCATGAGGATATGAGTTCTCTTGCAATTTTAAATAGGTGGTGCTCCTCTTGTTCTTATAATTCCATGAAGACAAAATAAAATAAATCAAAGTCAAAGAAGGACCATACTTGATATTTACATTCACATTCAAGGAAAAAAAACACCTTAGATTGGGGACTAGGTGTTTTAAAGGTAACTCATATGTACAATATTTACAATGTAAATAGATAAGATGCACAAAATAAAAAGGATTGATATATCCATCATAGTATTTATCGGAATATTTAACAATATCCACAAATAGAGAGAACAAAAAATGGACCGCAATAAGAAGATAACTTTAAATTGTCATTCCATAAAGTGCCAAAAATATTGTGTTGGATAAAACATTTGGAAACTCAAGCTTCAGATCAAAGTCTTTGAGAATACAATAATGTAATATCCCAAGTAGCTCTCTTGGAGTCTCAAAAATAATAACGAGTCTTTAAATACAAAGGTAAATGTCTTTAAAGAAAATAAAATGCATTTTCCCTTCAAATAGGACTGGGATAGGGCTCTCACATACCATAAAGTGAAAAGACCTGGAAGATAAAAGAAGGACCACCAAGAGTCAGCCTAAATCCCATAGAATATTGAGAAAGACAAAATAAAGATGACGAATGATTGTAGTAGAAATGGACATAGGGAAAACTAAAAGGGTAAAGTTCATGTTCGACTCACTGTAATGGATATATATCGTGACCTTTACTTGCTTGTAGCTGGATCCTTTATAGGTACATGTTGTGGTTGAGGTGGAATAACTGTTGTAACTGTTTCTTGATTTTTTGGTTCGCTAATTTTGATTAATACCTTTTTCAACCATTCTTAAATGCACTCTCTTAAGGGTGCCACAATAATTTCATGTTTAGTTTTGATTTCAAATAAATGATTTTCAAACTCCCTCAAATCTATATCCGATTGATGCAATGTGTCATCCACCTCATCATTCCTATTGATATATCGAGCTAACCATTTTTCCACTTCATCTTTAGAAAATTTTATGGTCTCGATAAATTCATTAGCCCAAACAAATTTTAGTGCATTAAGTTGTCCCTTTAAAGATTCTTTGGCTAGTAAAATGGTATCCATAAATAAATTGGGACCATCTAATTCCTTAGTAAGACCAACAAGTTTAAGAAACAAATCACTTTTTTTATTCCTTAGGATATCGGTTTCATTTATCATTTATCTTAACTCTTTTATTCTCCTTAGCAAGCATGCATTAATCTGCTTCATACGGTATGGCGAGGGAAGTTTTTGTTCCTTCCTTCAGGATTCATTTAAGATTGAGATGTTGGCTGAAAATGTGTTTACAACTTCCTTAAAAAATCCTTCATCATTTTCCAAATCCTTCATCATTTTCCAAATCCTTCTACAAGTATTCTTTGAAATTCTGTGTTTTGGAGGAAAAGCTAGAAATACTTTGGGCAAGCTCCCAAATCTCTCGGATTATATCAATCCTTTTCTGTATGGAATCCCCAACATATTTTCTTACAACCTACAATAAAATTGATGAGCCTTTATATTTTATACTGCTTTTTGGAATATCCTCCAATTCAAGTGTAGGTTGAATACAACTCAAAGGTTCTGGAAATAATGGTCCTGGTACCAAAACAACTTCTAATTATTTTGTCCTTTTCTTCAATTCTAAATTCTCCATATTATTAATTGATTGTCTCAATGCATATCCAATAGCTCCATGAAAGTTTTCTGTTTTAGATGGTGCTACTCCATCCAAATCAATTGAAGATTTCCATTGTTCCAATGAATTTTTATTTTTGGTATTAACTTTTTCCAACAACAGTTTCTTGGTTTCACGATTGTATGCTGCGTGGTCCAAAGTGATAGATTCCTCTTAAAATATTTCAAGATCCCATGTCATAATAGCATCAACAATTTCTCTTGTTTCTAACAACCTTTGTGCAGATCAGTCCATTTCTTCAATAAGTTCATCCATGTCCATTGATTGGGGATTCTCCTGGACTTTTAGCGCATTTATTTCGACTGATGATATACATATTTTTTATTTTTACAAGATTGTATGCAATATGCATCTTCTCAAGACCTTTCCTTGGTGGATATTTATCTCCACCTTCATCTGAGCCTCCAACTAATGTTTTTCTAGTATCCATTCCATTGGTTCTACTCTTCATTCTCGATGGAGTGCTTCTTTGAGATGTTGTTGGTGAATTGGGGTTTTGATTTGTTGTTTTTCTTCCATATTGTTTATGTCCTTCATTTGTAGTATGCACTTATTCTGTGTCATTCAAAATTTGGTAGGCTACTAATTCTTAGAGATCCAAGTCATCTCTTCCACCTTCTTGAAAGTGTTCAATTCTGATGAAATGTGAAGAGTACCCCACTAACTACATATGTGTAGTAAATGTGTTGTTTGGATCAAAACCTTCAACAATTTTTGCTTCCTTCAAACCCATCTGTTCATGATGTCTCACTAGTTCATTAAAGTGAGTTATGTGTTTCACCATGCAATTCCCAATTTTCCATGGTAGGGGTAGAAATTGATTTTTCCTCTTTCCATGGAAGAAATGGGCCCAAGTATTGTATTGTTTGCATACTTCTCGAACAAAAAGTTTATCTGATGTATGGAATGGTATAAGGAAGGGATTCTTCTTACTACCAAATATTCTAATTACAGTGAATTATTCAGACAACTCATAAACCCCTTTTCCAACGAGAAATGAAGTTTCTTCCAAGGATAGCCTTGATGTGCTCTATCCAAATATCAACTTTTTGAATTTTGAAATGAAATTGTTATGAACTTGGTAGAAATTGTATTGGGCTTTATATTTGTATAAAACTAAATATCATGCATAGACTGATTCCAACTTAAAATCAACATGTTTTGCGCATGGAAAATCTTCAAAAACATGGCCATAAGCAATGATGAAAATGAGGTAAGAAGTCATATAGAACTTTTGAGTCTTTTTGAGGTTATTTAACTGGAAGGAAATTTCACTTGAGATTGGATAACCCCAATTGATGATAGATTTTTCATGTAGAGCATAGTATATAGCATATATAACATTTCTTAATACAAACATAGTAGATACCAAACCGATAATGCAGGCAAATAACCATGCAAATTCTTTGTATGGGTATTTTAACGAATTTACCTCAATTCTTGAAGTACCAGGGTTATAGGTTGGATATTCCAAGTAATTTATTAGAAATCTATTTCCTCCTTTGTGTCGCTTCAAAAATTCATCAGCGTCCTCGCTATTGAATCACATTGTTGGTGCATGGAGTCGTATAATTTTAGAGAATGTTGAAGGATCTAGAGAAATAGGTTAATGACCTTGTGTTTGAATTATTCTTCGTTCATAGATGAATTTATCTGTGCACCATTGAACAATCTCTTTCATGTCAGTTACCTCTGGAACACAACCTGCTAATGCTATTCCTGAGGTCCATATTAGGTTCATCTTCTTCTCGGCTGGAGAAAGAGACTATAGTATTTATATGCCCTGGACCACTGGAACTATTGATATTCATGACCCAGTGTGATTAATGTATCTCCACAAAACATTTCCTTATTCTTACTTGAGATATTTTTTGCATTTTTGCAAAGGTGGCGCTATCGTCGATGCTTACAGGTTGGAATTTTTATTTTATTAAATTCTATTATGTATTGCCTTGGTAACTCAATCAGTTGTAGATCATACTTTAAATGTCATCAGTTGTCATGGGATTTGGATTTATTGTGACCTTTAATCGATGTGTTGTGCATTAATAATGAAATTATGCTTTTATGAGTGGCAGATGATGTGGAAGGGATAGTAAATATAATGAGAAGTGGTGACGTGATGTGATAATGGATGGAAAATGTTAAGTATGAAAGTGATAAATGATGCATGGGAAGTGTGAAATGCGTAACATGAAAATGCGAAGTTGCAGAGTTAAATGTTTGTGAACACGACTTCGAGAAAGGGGTCACAAGGTACGCATTGGGATTGTGAATATGGTTAAGTGTTAAGAGAGATGTGGACTTGTGGATGTGTGAACATACGAACATGGATACAAGGAAGAGTAAGGAAGTCCAATAAAAAAATAAGAAATATGGCTAAGTATGAAAAGGAGTGAAAAGTGAATGCGGACCTGTGGACTTATGGACATGGAGACCCAAGAAAGAATTGAGGGAAGGTATGTAGCTTCACATCCACATTTATTGAATTTGAATAAGCATCAAAAGAAAATGAAAAGGAAAATGAGTAAAGTGTTTTAGTGAGTGTGGGGTTGCGGACCTGGGAATTCTAAAAGGTTAAACAATTTCTATGCAACTTCACATTTGCATTTTCGAAAAAGGACTAAGTATAAAATATGAAAGTGAATTAAAAGGTAGTTGGTGGTAAAAGATAAGAAGTGTCAATACTGGGAAAGCAGACTGACGGTGTGAAGGACCTATAGACACGTGGATCAGATATTTGTGTTGGTCCGCTCCACATCATTTGAAAAATGACTAAGTGCTTGGAATTTTTTTGATGTAAAAGAAATCCTAAGAGTGGCTAAATGACAACACTAGACTGGATGAAAATATGGATCACCATTTGGGTCCTCCTTGACCTTGATTTTATGATGTATTATACTATCACTTTCTGATGTACTTGGATATGGCCCCATGGTGCCATGATCCAATATTGTATTGAGACAATTTCACAAGCATGTGTATGCCTACCTCATTAATATTAAGGTTATGTACACAATTTATCCCATTGGTTGGTTGTTTGTAGGTGGGTCCCCGAAGTCCTTTGGGGGTTTTCCTTTCTCTTTGACCACTCGATTCCTTGCTTGTTTGGTTATTTTCTGATGGTTTAGAGGACAAAAACTCGTGATCTATTTTGGTCATATGGAATTTTCTTGACCTCATACATTAGGGGGTAACTGTTATCAACCGAATTTTTCTCACCTATCTTTTCATGAGCATTTTCAGCCAAAAACATCACTTTGGCAGCCTTAGCCCTAATTTATATCATCATATGACTTCAACCTTGCCACAATGAGCCATGTTAAACCAAAAATTTGAACAAAAAACCTACAGTGCACTATTGAACCCTTTTTTAATGCATGGGGTGCACACTAAATCTCTAAAAATCTATGATATGGACCTAAAAGTAAAAACAATTGTGGTTCATTAACGCCTATGCACCTCCTAAAAATGATGTAGTTGCTATGAATGGACTTTATCAATCCACTATTTCTAAATATAGAGTTTGATCTAGTCTTCATTAGTTATCCTTATCCCATTACTTCGTTAATCTATTGGGATTGTTCACATTGAATCGAGCTCTAAAAATGAGTCCAATATTTCACCTATAAATAAAGCCATTGATGTCACCCATTGAATCTACAATCCCTTGCAAGGCTATGCTGCCAAAATTTCACCAGAGAGAGTTTGCACCCTAGCTATATTTTCTCTACCATTAGGGATTTCACTTCTATCATCAAGCTTAGAGTTGGAGCATACAAGGAGTAGAAGGGCCTCCCCTCAAGGTGGATTTGGAGCCCATTTTTCTATACAAACCATTATTGAGTCATTGTTTTGTAAATCCTTGTTTCCGTTGGCAATACAATCATTTTAATTTTGTTATACCCTTGATCGATTTAAGATATATTAACGACTATTTCTTAATGAAATCACCTCTGCTTGAACCAAATGAATGTATTATTGTGATTGATGTCCAAATTATATTAAAAATTTAGTTGAAAATCGTTGTTGATGAGAGTCACAAATGAATGAGATAGAGGAAAACCTTAATTGTGTTTGAAATACATTTTATAAGCAATTGTGATTTAGCACGTGTCGAAGAAATTTCAAATAAATCACATCATGCTTAAAGTTCATAAAGTAATGGTTTATATCAAAGAAATTGGGTGCTAGATCGGATGGTAGAGATAAAGTGGAGATCAATGGTTTAGGTTAATTGTAGAGCGTGAACATGTAAAAATTTGAAACTATCCTTTCCCTTCGCAAATTGGAAACCACTTAGATACATGTGGTGGCCCTTGATCAATTGTGGAGCCAAAAAACAAAGTTGTAAAACCACCACCATAGCCTCTACAAACTACTTATCTGATTTGTATCGAATTACTAAGCATAAATGTGGTAGATTACAAATTAATGATCCGTATATGAAAGAAATTTAAATCAAATAAGAAATTGATAGTTGTTAGGTTATTGAAAGCCATTTTTAATATGTAACGCATGCAATTTTAAAGAAAGGTGGTAATTATGTTTCAAAAGCTTATCACATAAACAAAAGATGAAAACTAACTCATAAAAATGATTGTGTTACAGTTTAAGTTTGTGGGAAAATTAGACCGACAATCAATATTTCAAAATATCAAGAAAAATGGATACTATCACCTTCATTTTCTTAGTCTGTCATTTGGTTTTTCATTATATAAATATTAGGAGAACCATATAACTGAAGTGAAAGAAACCATGGAAAATCTATTAATCCTATACGACCCATTTCTTAGAACTTTCATTATGATTATTTAATTGACATAGATGGGGATATTTTTGAACTTAATCTCACTGTAAAGAATTTCTACAAAATTCACCCAACAACTTACCAATGATTCAAATATTCCCTCTATACTTTATCAGGTTGGGAATGCGGCCTTGCGTATGCAATTATCCCATCTACTTACCATTTCCTTGAGTTTATTCTAACGTGTTCAAGTCTCTATGACCCAAGTCAAAGAGTGGTGAACTCTCGTAATGGATCTAGAGTGGTTTTCCCTTTTACTGCATATGTTATATGTACAATGCTATTGCTACTTGATAATCAAATAATTCTTGATGAAGAAGTTTTGAGCACACAATTTAATTCATTTTCAATTAAGCATAAATAATCTTTATTGATGAACCTATTATTAGAAAATTAAAAAACCTGAGTTGATGCTACTTTTATTAGAAAAAGCCTTTTTAGTTGTTGTTATCGCCAAAAAATTGCTCATAGCAATACAGACAGTGGATGAAAAAACAATCGGCACAAATACGACATAATTCCAATATTTACAGAACCAATTCTAGCAAGATTACCAAAACTATGTAAAAGACCCACAAATTTGTGTGCACTTCCAACAAAGTCAGCGTGTGTGCACCTGTGTGGGCCAAAACAACTCCAAATGCATGCAGTGTGTGGCCCGTGCGACTGTCCATGAAGAAACCCACACGGATGCAGAAACAATGCATTTATGAATTTGGTCAGGCCTCAACCACTTTCAGGGTGAAGTGATTCAAGACAAGACCTCAAGATCGACCCAAAATTTCTCCTTGGGATGACTCGAAAGATGGGATGTACCTCTAAAGGTCTCCCATTCACACTTGTAACAAGTTATGAAATACCTTTCTATGATTCTATAAATAGAGGGCCATTGTATGCTAAAAACGAAAGAATTTCATTGCATTGTTATGTTTCTCAAGTACTCTTGGAGAAACCATTTGTTCTCTTATGAATAACTTGTGCAAGTATAGCATAAGGAAAGTTTTTCCCCTTTTGGAAAACTTTTCCATATAGTTCTTCACCATTGTTAAGTCAAAATAGGAGATTGATAGCCCTATTTGAGGGATTCAAGAGCCCTCTTTAGGAGGGATAGAGGATTCATAAATCCCACATTTCTCCTCTTAGTGTTCTCAATTTCAAAGATCAATCTCTGTTGGGTAACCACTCTTTGTGTTCAATTTCATGCATCCTTTGTTAATGTTTGGTTAGTTTAGTTTGCATTGTTTGTTATTCCTATCTTGCTTTCTAGCTTGTGTTCACTAATCTACTAACCATTGTTTTGTGTTGCTTTGTTGGTTTACCAAGGAAATCAAAGGGGTATCTTTTTTCTCACTCTTGTGATAAAAATCCCCAAAAATATTGGTCACTCAAATAGGGATTGGAATCACAATTCATCCTCAAGTAGGCTACTAGAGCTATTATTCTCACTCTTTATTGTTTGCAGGACCCAAAACTGGCATTGCCCTATCCTCAAACACCTAGATTCAATCTAGGATTGCGAGAAGTGATTTAAATTTCTCGTCCTACCATTTCTTTGATTGGGCACGGGTTCGTGACAAACATGCGAACACACTGCACAAACTTGCACACTATCTACACTGTCAGATCACACACTTTGTGCTCTGTGCAAGACTATCTCACTGCATAGCCGCGTGCAAGTATTATTTTTCAAATTTTAAGGCTTGTTCAGCCCATTTTCACCAAGTAGCTTAGATTTATTTTATGCACTTTGTAAAAGCCACAAAAAACGGGCTTTGGATTCATTCTTGCATAGATACTTAGCCACACATAGTCACCTAGGAGGATAAAAATAACCTTTGCATCTTTTGTTGCCATGTGGATGGCCTAGTATAACATTTGAATTTTAAAACATTGAAAGTTTTGTTTCTTTTGCAATTCATCACACTAAATCGAGACTAGGGACTATTTTAACAATCTTGGAGTATGCTCTTTCCTCATGCCTTAGTGTGATCTTGAAAATCACAAAAAGGGATTGTTCAAATAAATCTCCATCTCCCTCTCAAAATCAATCTTTAGGAGAGGTCAAATACCTCTTAGTTTGCTTCATTTCGAACTAAATCAATCATTTTAGGAGAGGACAATACCTCTTAGTTTTCTTTTTGCAACATATTCTAAAGGTTTGTAAGGGCCCATACATGCCCATATGTGCACGATCTTAGGATTGTTTCAAATTTTGTAGAGCAAACAACCTAGGAAGCTTAAAGGATTTGTAAGGGCCCATATATGCCAACATGTCTACAATTGTTGTAGGGGCTAGTCGACTCATTCAACTAGACTTGACGGTCGACTAAGAACTAGTTGGTCGACCGACATAGTAAGAAGTAGAGGTTGGTCGAAGTATCTATTAACCGACCGACCCAGGCAGTTAAGTAGTTACAACTGCCTGAAAGAGGTATAAATAGACAAGAACATGAAGGCTCAAATAACTTCATGTCAGAGATTGTATACAATTTTCCTGTATTGTTATTTCATATAATAAAGGATTGTTCTTTGGGCTCTCATTACTTGTGTATGTCTATGTGTGTGTGTGTATCTCTATGATGTCTATGTAAGGATCTACCGATTACTCTCCTTAATTTTCCCTAGATTACAACAACAATCTAGGGATAGTTTCAAAGCTTTCTTAGATTATAAAGGGATATTAAAAGGTCAAAAGTAAGGACCCACATGTCCACCATGCTAGTTACCTAGAGATTTTCCATTTTGCAAGGATTGTTTTTGAAATTTAGTAAGTTAGAGATAAACAAGATTTATAAAGGACCAAGTGATGTCCACATGTTAAAACTTGGATCATAACTTATTAAAATTCATCATTCACTATCACTTGTTTCACACAACATCACCACATACTCTAGAGGTTTTTATTATATACTTGGAACTGTAGTATGTCCTTCCCCTCATGCCCATAAGTGATCCTGGGAGATAAAAAATGTTTCATTTGTTTCGTGATTTTTTTTTGGATCACACCGTCATAAGAATGAGGTTGGTTCATGACCCCAAGATCACAACTTATCTCAAATCCTAAAAACAACCATTAATCGATGCACTTCTAACCTCCACAAGAGGAAAACAAAATAATTTGGTAGTCTAAGTTAATACCTCAGGGATTGGGATCTTTTGGTTGTGGAGCCTGATTATCTTCTTGATTCAGAGGTCTTTGTTTTCAACCATGTTTATACCCCATGAATAACTTACACCTCGGAAGATTGTACACCCCTCCACGTGGGGGAGTTACATGGGGGGCTTTCCCCCCCTGCGGGGTCCGGGGGGGCGATCCCCTTGGCTGGGGGGCCTGGGGGAAAGTATGCCCCCGACAGGGGTTCGGGGGACAACATTCCTCGATGGGGGTTTGGGTGTGAAGCCCCCGAAGGAAAATTTTCCTTGTAAATGTATATTGTAATTTAATAGTAAATCTGGACCGTTCATTATAAGTTCGCATATTTGACGGTAGAAGTCATGTTAGGTTTTTTTTCCCTAGAAGGCAACCCTGTTTTATGAGGGAAATGTATTGCGGCTATGTATCATTGTGAATATTGGATTTTGAGAGAGGATAGTGTGAGAGGAAGAAGAGGAAGTTACAACAGGTGTGTTATAGGTTGTATCCCTTCATTTGTTGGATAATAAAAGGGAAGGACCTGGAAATTTCTCTGGTGGACGTAGCACACACTGGGTGAACCACATATATCTATGTCTCTATTGTTTTGTGTATCTTTTGTGTTTTATTTTCCCATTTTACTTTAATTTATTGTTTTGCGATACTTTTTTTCTAACAACTGGTATCAGAAAGAAAGGTAACTCGTGGGAAAAGAGGGTTCCTAGTTCGAGCGGGAGCAATGACAGAAGATGGAAAGTTTAAAGTCGAGAAATTTAATGGCCAAAACTACCAGTTATAGAAGATGCAGATGGAAGATTATTTATATCAGAAGGATCTATTCCTACCATTGTGTGGAATAGCAAAGAAGTCGATGACCATGAAGGACGAAGAATGGGAGGTTCTTGATAGAAAGGCACTAGGAATGATAAGGCTGAGCCTATAAATGTCGGTGGCTTTCAATATTTCGAAAGAAAAGACAATGAAGGAGCCGATGGACACATTGGCTAAACTGTATGAAAAACCCTCGATGTCCAATAAGGTATTTATAATGAATAGATTATTTAATATGAATATATTAGAAGGTGGGTCTGTTGCATATCATTTAAGTGAATTTAATAGAGTTACTAATTAACTAAGTTATGTAAAAGTGGAATTTGATGATGAGGTCAGGGCTATTCTAATATTGTGCTCATTGCTAGAAAGATGGAATGTCTTGGTCATGGCTATAAGTAACTTTGTCTCTGGTTCAAACACTCTAAAATTTGATGATGTTGTTGGTGTTATCCTTAGCGAGGAAATGCGATAGAAAAGAACAGGTGAGACATTAGGTAATGTATTAAACATGGAGAACAAGGGAAGACAAAACGATAGAGGAAAGGGCTCAGGGAACCACGGGAATTCTAGGAAGGGCATATCTAAATCCAGACTCAGAAAAAATAGAGTGCTGGAATTGTGGGAAGAAAGGACATTTGAAGAAAGACTTTAGAGCTCCAAAGAAACAAAGAGATGGACAATAGGAGAAAAATCAGGAAGCAAATGTAACATGTGATGTGTTACAATATGCTTTGATCCTTTCTGTAGATAATATTTCTGAGTCTTGGGTAGTAGATTCAGGGGCTTCATTTCATGCCACACCCCATAGGAAGCATTTTCTTCATTATGTTCAAGGTGATTTTGGACATCTTCATTTGGGTGATGATGCAACCTGCAAAATTGTTGGAATAGGAAAGGTAAAAACAAAGAAAATGAATGGAAACCAATGGTTGTTGAAAGCGGTAAGACCTTTTCCATATCTAAGGAAAAATATAATTTCAACAGGGCAGTTGGCAAGTGAAGGTTGTATGTCCATATTTACATATAAGGTGTGGAAGGTCACCAAAGGATCACTGGTGATAGAAAAAGGAGAGAAGGTAGGTACATTGTATTTATGTACTGGTAATACTAAATCTTCTATCTCTTTAGCTTCTACATGAGTGGATACAACATTGTGGCCTCATAGGCTTGGACACATGAGTGAGAAGGGTATGAATATACTTCACAAACAAAATTTGTTTCCAGATCTTAAACAAATTGATTTGGATTTCTGTGAGCATTGTGTTTATGGAAAACAAAAGAGAGTAAGATTTCTCAGAGTCAGAAAAGAAAAGAAGAGTTAAAGGTTAGAGCTTGTGCATACAGATGTATGGGGACCAACTCATGTATCATCTCTTGGTGGGTTTGGTTATTATGTTACTTTTATTGATGATGCAACTAGAAAAACTTGGGTTTATTGCATTTGACAACAATCTGATGTTTTTGATACTTTTAAGAAATGGAAAGATTTGGTTGAGAATGAGACAAGAAAAAGGTTGTAGTGTCTTAGATCAGACAATGGAGGTGAATATTGCAGCAAGGAGTTTGATGATTATTGTTCATACCATGGGATTCATAGAGAGAAGACAGTTCCATAAACACCACAAGAAAATGGTGTGTCAAAAAGGATGAATAGGACAATCATGGAGCATGCAAGGAGTATGAGATTGCATATTGATTTGACCTTATAGTTCTGGGCAGATGTTGTAGATACTTATGCTTACTTGATAAACAAAGGACCTTCAATCTCGTTGGATGGTATAATTCCAAAGGAGGCATGGACAGGTAAAAATGTAAACTATTATTTTTTGAAGACTTTCGATTGTGAAGCATTTGTCCATATTGATAAATAAAATAGAACAAAGCTTGAGGCAAAATCCAAGAAGTGTACCTTTATTGGATACAGTGTTAAGCGATATCCCCCAAATGAAGGGGTTACGAGGAAGTTTTATCCCATTCTAATCTAGTCAGGGTTAAGGGATTAAGGTTTAAATCCAATTTGGGTTAATGGATTATGGTTTTATATGCTGTGGAATACCTAAATTTTTTATTGTGAATGGTGAAGTTAAAACAATGAAGAAGGGAGAGGTGTGGCTCTAAGTTAGTTGGTTTTCCCATTTAAGGGTTTCTAGGGTAAATCTTTTTGTACTGTGTGTCTATGTCTACCATTGTTTATTCTCTATTTTCTTAAGAATCTCTATGTGTGGTATTTTGTTACTAGGGTGTACCAGAATAACCCAATCAAGAGTTGTGTAACCCAAGCAAGAAATAGAAGAAAATAGAAGAAAAGACAAAACATTAACAAGCGTATTCCATATTTTACCCTATAAAAGAGAGAAGATGTAAGCAAGAGGGCATGCATCTAAAATCTAAACCATAAGACAAAGTAAATAATGTGTTGTTCCTTAGGTTGTTCCTGGCTAGGAAATAGCTACAAGGCACCCTATGGATGTAAATAACCTCCCCTCTTTAGGATGAACTGAAAGAATCCAATAACCAAAGGGAGTAACCCTCAAATAAGGATGTTTCAATTCAGATTTTCTTCAATGAATTGAAGAGAGATGTTTTTGATTTCATACATTCAAATTTATAAAGAAAACATAAAGCAAATATTAGAGAAATTATGCAAGAAATATTATAAGACTTTAATAGTTAAATTGTTAGTTAAGTGAGGGAACCATAATCCTATTCAATCATTTTTTTAAGAGTTAAAAGAAAAGAACAAACAACACAATTTTCTTCAAAGTAATATTGCTCAAGGTGAAGTTGAATATTGATTCAAATAAAAATTTCAATTGAAGTATATTTAGAATACATAGACTTTATACCTAAAAATATAGACATGCATATAACATATGACATATTATAACCTTTCAACTAAACTTCCATGTGCATTCTGACTCGTCTTCATTTTTAACATAATTCAATATCAAATACTATGAATTATGCATATGAATATACAGATGTATGAAGTTGAAAAAATAATATTTATCAACATTAATTTCAAGGATCATCATGTGAAAACCCTCATAACCCTGGAAACCTATTGAGATGTGACTAAGTCTACTTGCAAATGATACAAGATATATCCAGTAGATGTGATAGTAAGCAACATTGACAACTCCAATAATTGATTGAAGCCTATAAATGATTTGTAAATGAGGGACTCATGCCCCACTTGCTTAATCAACATGTATCCTTTGTGGAAGTCTCTCTTGAGCTATGTTATTGGGCTTATATAAAGAGCTCTATCACATTCTTCCACAAAGTGATCCACCTTCAGAAATTCTATTAGGCCTCTATCCTCTTCCATGTACAAGGATATCTATTCTTGTGAATTCCATGTTCCTAGGTGTATCTTGCACACATCAAACAACTGGCAATGACAATAGCAATTAGGCCAATAAAAAAAATCAAAGTTATGCAAACACTCCATCCTCAAAAACTCTACATAGCTTGTTGTCCACTATGCCAATGAAGGCTTTGAGTTTTGGTGTTTGTGCTTGATGCTATTTGGAATGCAACTTTTTTGCGACCGCCTCTGTGCTCACTATTTTGTTGGAGCTCTACTCATGATTTTCCTCTAACCTCTTCAATCACTATCACTATTACTCAGAAGGTATGTGATGTTGGTTTTGTCTGTAGGGTTGGCAATGTCAAGGCCTTTGTTCTAGATTGGTTCATTACTTAGTTTGAAATGAATTCGAACCTCTCTCTACTTATTATTAGCAAAAAAAACCATGGATCTATTGTATGAAAAACCAATAGTATAAATGACATTCATAAAGGAATAAATATCCCTCTATAATTTAAAGATGTATATTTAATGTTGTTCATACATAAGTAGACTCTATCTTTGAAGTTATTGATCCGGATTTATGTAGGAACACAATGAAATACATAAATACACATAAATGCAGAGATGCAGCGGAAATAAGACTTCATTTCATTAATAACAAATGACTGAAATATGCTTACAGACAGAATGGAAATAAACTAGCTAGGGC
>ML783406.1:463655-477923 GCA_009831015.1 Picea engelmannii | reverse complement strand
AATGATGATTTCTCCCATGTTATTAGTGAGATTAAGCCTCAAGGTTCGAATCAACCTACGACTAATTCTAGGAAGTCCAAAGGGGACAACAGTGACAGAAGAAGGATTGCCTCTCAAAGTGGAAAATATGGATTTTAATTTATGTGTTTATGGTTGATTTGTTGAATACAATGGTTTGCATAAAGTTTGGAACAACAAGCTATTTTTTGGGATAATATGGTTAATTATATGTTTTGGATATGATTTGAATTATTTATGATATTTAATATTCAAATTTTGGAAATATTTATGGAAGTTACAAGGAGGCATGTGTTTAAATGATTATCTAAATTTTGTTTATTTTGTAAAGAATAAAAGAAGGGAGTCACAAGGGGTCCCACCTACTTAGTTATTATTAAATAAAGACCCTTAACTATTATTATTATTACTTCCCCTAAACTAAAATTAGTTAAGTTTAATTAACTTAACTAAAGGAAGTAGTTGAACTACTTCAACTGATTTGAAATGCATAAAAGCCAAATGAGAAGGAAGAACAAGGGGAGACTAGAAGGAGAAAGAAACACTAAGGTTTTCTCTTTTTCTTTTCATGAGATAGTTCAGTTTTCATTCATTCTTGAGTTCATTAAAGGCCTAATTATGTTTTTGACAACAAGGTCCTATTGTAGACAGCAAGGTTCAAAGCTGAACTATATCATTCAGATGCTTGTTTCAGAGGTGTTGATCTATCTTTGACAGTCTATGTATACTTGTTTATTTATGGATTAAGTTTCATAACTAATATTAAAGGATATTGTGCAGAGTCAAATTGGAAGTAGTCTGTGGCAAGCTGATCCATATTTTAAAGTTCAGTTTTTACTTCTTGTTAGAGTCCTTTTGTATGGTTTTCATCGGGGATATCTAAATTCGACTTTGGTCCATGCCCTCACAGGTATTTTGTAAAGAGAAAGATACTTTTGATTTCTTGGAATGAAATAAAGTGATTTCTATTCTGTATCATTTGTGTGTATTTGTGACTTGGTTACTTTTGCTTTTGATTTCCACATTTACTTTCTGTAATCTGTATATTTTCAAAAAATTATATAAAAAAATCATATTCTGCAACAATATTTTCATTCAAAAATTAGTCTAAGCCCTTGTAATTAATACTTGTGGATTGGGAAACACTTTTTGAGGCTATAAAGCATAGGGTGATCTTCCCGACTATCTTATCTTATCCAGGCAGGATTCAAAAATGCTTGAGTAAGATAAATCATATCTTTTCCTCAACATTTATTTTGGTGGCCA
Organism: Picea engelmannii; assembly: GCA_009831015.1. Lineage (NCBI taxonomy): Eukaryota > Viridiplantae > Streptophyta > Pinopsida > Pinales > Pinaceae > Picea > Picea engelmannii. The sequence continues at coordinate 476,639 of ML783406.1, read as the reverse complement.
TACTGGGGAGATCTTCCATATCTCTTTGGTTGATTGTATGCTTGATTATCATTGAAAAATTATATTTTTGCTTTTAATTCTTTGACTGTTTTCTTTCCTTCATGACGGTACCTATTACAAGGCAGCCCAATATTGAGCCTGGTCTTAAAGATCAAACCAGCATTGCTTTAACCTTATTCAATACCATCTTAGAAATATATAACACCTGGGTTGAGCTTGAATGCTCGTGGGCAATGATTGAGAAATACATAAGTGTCTAGGAACGTTGGGAAGCCAGGCAAAGACAGCTTAGGAATTAGCCATAGCTTTCTTTTTCCTAAAGTTTTGATATTCCTTTAATGTCCTTAAACCCTCGCATCTCTAGGAGAAGAAGAGGTTTAACACCCGAGGTCAACCTTATCGTTGAAATAGGAAGAAGAAACATTGTTTTTTCAACTCAACAAAGTACTCTAAGGAGAACTTTGTCTGATTTAGCCAGTTCATATTTCTCTCCCTTACCTATCATTCACAAGATGGCATCTAGCGGTAGCTCTAGTGGCAGTGGAGGTGCTTCTTCATCTCAACCTTCATCCTTGTCATTGATTGGTATCTTGTATAACCATCAAGTCCTTATCCAATCTACCACCAATCCCACTAATGTCATAAAGAAGTATGGTCTCTTTTAATTCAAAGAAGATGCTACTACTACTATGTGGCATGTTTCCTCTCCTCTGAACCTAGTGCTTGCTACTCATCCACTTCCAAAATTCAAAGAGAATCTCCCTAGGTTTTCAGGAAATAACACGGTCACTACGAATGAACACTTGGTGGCATTTTCTAATGCCTGTCACAACATAGGAGAAAATGACAATGACACTTGTATGCACTTATATGTTAATTCCCTTGAAGGGAAAGCAATGAAAGATTTCTTTGATCTTCCTCCCAAGATTCTTTCCACTTGGGAGGAGTTATTTTATTGGTTAAAATCTACTTATGGGTAGTCCAAGAGCCCAGCCGAACAATTATGAGAGTACAATAACATTTCGTACAAAGATGATGAGACTATCAATTCTTTCAACTTACGTTTCACCAAGTTATATAATAAAATTCCCAAACTTATTCACCCTCATAACCAAGATTCTTTTATGCATTACTACAATGCTCTACCTTCCCCCTAATGTCATAGCCTTGAGGAAAAAGCTATTGATAATCTTGGTTCTGCTCTACACACTTATCTAGAGTATGAAGAACAGCTTGAAAGAACAGGTCTTCCCAAGGGAGACTTAGTTAAACAAATGGAAATGTCTTCCCTCTTACAACTTGTACAATACATGAATAACATAATGATAGCATATGAGCAAAAGGGAAATGTCCCATCACTTACCCCTGGGGCCTCATCTTCTTCTTCACCACTCTTTAGGAATCCTAATGAAAACAAAATTCAACCGAAAACCATCATGCCTCACAATTGGTGTAAATTTTGCGAGGAAAATCATGAGGAAAGTACTTGTGAGGTAAAGAAGAGTGCCAGAGATAAAATATTTGGTAAAAGGCCTAAAACTACTATCGTTGTTATGGATTTTGCAGAACCAAAGGATGTCATGATCATAAATACTAGGAATAAATCCTATGCTTCGAAAGGAAAATATGATCCCCCTCGCACTTCTTCTAGCCCAAGCTCATCTTCACCAGCTGCTACTGTACAAGTTACTAAAACTCCTAATAGTCAAGGAACTCCCTCCCCTCTTCCCTCTTCCAAATAAAAAATTTTCAATCAATTGGCTAATATTAAAGTCGATGCTACCCTCCTAGACATGGTTGTCGTCCCTGAGCAACCAAAGCATCTAAAAAATTTCATTGAAGGAAAAGATTCCATCGTATCCAATCTCTCTAAAGAGGTAGATGAAGATGATTCAATTGTAAATAAAGTAGGTGTACATAATTTTAGACACCCTGTAAAAAACCCCTCATTTTTCATTTATGTAAAGATTATGGACAAAATAACCCATTGTTGTCTGATTGATGGCGGTTCGGGCCCAAGCGTAATGTTGAAAATTATTATGGAAGAGCTAGGTTTGTCTTATACAAACGAAAATGCCAGAAGCATGCTCTCCTATAATAGTTTACAACAATCAACCATAGGTGAGATTAAGGATGTGACCTTTGTTTTGTGCGTGGATCCTAAAATAAGGAAAACCCTTAATATTTAGGTAATTGACATGTCGGTGAGTAATTATTCAATCATATTAGGAAGATACTAGAAAGCCTTGACAGGTGGATACCTCTCACTCGACAAGACACACTTATCTATTCCTCAGAATGGAAAGAACATCATAGTCTTAAGGGAGGGAATAATTTCACGTTATATATAAAGTATCCCACAGCCTAATGTAAATTATATCGAGGAGGACCTAGGAATGTATTCCATCTTTGCAGATGAGGAAAACACTACCTTGGAAAAAATCGACCTAGAGGATGGGATGTTGCATATGCACTTTGATGGTTCATGCTCCAATGAAGGAAATGGAGCTGGCATTATCTTGTACTCTCATGTGGGTAAAATTCACAACTTTTCCTATAGGTTAGAGTTTGCTTGCACAAACAATGTCACTAAATTTGAAGCGTTACTGTTAGGCATTGAAAATTCCTGTAATTTAGCTTGTGGTCACCTTATAGTTTTTGGGGACTCTGAACTTGTTGTAAACCTTGTACATAAGATATATTCTCTTAGCAACAAGTTAATGAAATGCTACACCCAAATTGCTTGGGACATTATCTCGAACTTGCTATTTTTTAACATCACTCATGTTAAAAGGGAATTGAACTCAATGGCTAATATGTTAGATATTTTTGTAGCCTCTCCTACTCGACAAATTCTGCCACAAAGATATGATTGCACCTTTCAATATTTGTATTGTCCTCGTATCCTTGACAATGTAGAGTCATGGAAGGTCTTCCCTAGTGATGAGAGCATATGTGCTTTCACACAAAATGAACCTTATAAGCCCACGAAGATTATATCCATGGAAGACAAAAAAAATATGAACGGCTTGACTCCTGTAGAAAGTTCATTTTCATCGAGTGATGTAGGCAAAAAAGAAAAGAATAAAGAAGAGGAGTCGAAAAGGAAAGTGGGTGAAACGATTTCCTTGAACATTGGGACACCCAATTACCCAAAGAATGTTAATATAGGTGCCCGATGTTCTGATGAAGAAAAATTGAAGTTCACTAAATTACTTCATGAATTTCAAGATGTTTTTTCTTGGTCTTATGAGGATCTTCGTGGTTTTGATTTTACTCTTATATAGCATTCCATTCCTACCAAGGAAAGCATAAAACCAGTTAGGAAAAAACAAAAACCCATTAACCCTGCACTGGAAGCAACTATTTGGAAGGTGTTAGTCACCATTAATTTTTTTTATGTGAAATCGAGATTTCAGGATCTGGCAAGGTGCTGAACCGGTTTGGAATCTCGACAAACTAGAGAAGGGGCTAAATATGGTGGGGAGAGGTTAAAATTGGCAGGAGAGCTAATACCGCATATCGTGACCTCTCAAGATCGACGGTCGAGGAGAAAAATTACGCGGAGTTTAATTTTGGAAAGTAGGTCGAAATTTAAACCGTGGTTTTTTTTCGGGGTTACGTGGCGCCACCAGGTGCATTTCGGGGTGAAAAGAAGGTTTACCCAAACCACTTCCTCATGCCCCTGAAATTTGGAAAAGTATAAAAGGGCATTTGTTATTTATTTTAGTATTATTTAGAAGACTGGACCATTTGAACCTTAGTGCGACCACCCTCGTTCAACTGCAGCTCAACAATACTCCAATTGCACGCCATTTCTGATCGTTTCCAGGTGTTTTTCATCATGGCCATGGATCCTATCATAACCTCAGTAACATAACATGATCCTGTGGTGAATGAAGAAGCCCTAATTGACCGAGATTCAGACATTTTTGATACCAAAATCACCATTTTGCCCATCTCTGTGTTCAGAAGTAACTTGTCTGATAAAGTAGGAAGGTGTATATCGTTCCTTGAAGCAGTCCAAGCCACCATAGTCACTTATGCTGTCAAAATCGCTTTCCCTTTTCCCGAAATTATAGGTTGGTGTGTCGAACAATATTCACATGAAGAAAGAGTCGTCTTGAATAAACGAGGGTCTGAGGTCATGTGTAGGGTAGAAAGTCTGTCAATTCGATATTCCCTCGGTATACCAGAGTCTTTTTCTGCAAATTCAGAACCTTTCAATGAAGAAAAGATAATTAGGGTATACAGAGAATGTCCATCGAAGGTTCGAGATCTGTTTTTGCAGACAATTGTCAAACCAAAACATTTTTCAGAGAGTCTGTCTTTGCCAATGAATGTGAATATAATGGTTATTGAAGTCCAATGGGTATGCTCCCTATTGAGTCAAATTTTAGGTCTAGACAATGACAAACATGTGGTCGAAGTCATGATCGGTTTCCTGTTGACCTTTTTCAAGTCAGAATTTGGTCTGTCAGTCCGCATCAGTTTTGATCAATTCATAACTGATAATATCCATAAACAACTAGTGAATTTTCATTCTCTAAGGCATTTCAGATAATACACCTATATGTTGAAGATTTTACTAGAAACCAATAAGAGAGAATTTCCTGAAGCAACATTTGTATCAACTAAATGTAAAAGGATCGCATTGCTTCTTCATAAACAAAGTCATGTCCAGAGTTTATAGTTTGATTTTCAATACCATCCTACCCAGAGTTTTGAATGACATGAAAAGCTATCTCCAGCCAAATCCAGAGAATAGAGTGGGGGAATGGGTATTATTCATGCACTCAACAATAATATGGATTTATGGTTGTCATGAATCTCCCTATCTATGGCCTATTTTTTTGACCTGTGGAATCTTTTCCCTTGAATTCATCAGAAAGAGAATTATATCCGAGACAGAGCATTTCCTAAAGTTGTGCAAAGCCTCCAACTTCAAGTTCCCTTTTATCATTGGCCCTTTCATTGTCAAAGCCATATCTTGTTTATCTCAGATTCAAGAAAATCTCAAAGAGTTTGGTTTTGCACGGATACATGGAAGAATATATGATCCACAACAAATCATATCCAAGAGAAGATTGATGAACAAACATCCCCCTTATGAACATGAACAGGTTGAGGTTTTTGATAAGTTGGAAAACCTATAAGTCTATGTTGATATGGAAGCAATCTTGCAACCAACTCAAATGCAACAAGTGGAGGCAACCATGCAACAAGATCAAACACAACAAGTGAAGGAAACCCTGCAATGAAGTCAAACACAACAAGCTTCTTAGAAACTTATAGTCAAGGTTCCTAAGATGAGTGTTTACAGCAAAAGAAGCAGTTCATAGGCCATGGGCACTAGTGATCAATGGATTTCTCCTAAGAAGATGAATATTACACAGTCCCCACAGATAGTGGATTTAGAAGAGGAAGAGCCTAGAGGATAAGTAAATCTGGATATGGTGAAAAGTGGCACTAACACTGTAGAGGTTGAAAAGGAAAGCAAACTCCAAAGTGAAGGTGGCTCAATAACCTTTAGCAACAAGAAATACATCTTTGATAAAACATCAAAGGCAGTTTATCAATGTAAAGAAGATTAGGAAAAACAGTATCCTGAGAAAGGAAACATAGCTCTGAGTGAGATGAGGGATTTAGTCCCTGAAGTGGAAAATACTTCTCAGCATAAATATTCTTTGTTCATAGTAAGGGATGTTGATAAGAGGACCTTTATTATTGCATTTGCAGATGAAGACAAAGTCTCCGAGATAAAGATAAGGTATGACAACATCAGTGCTCCATACAAGGTCAAATTCCATAAGAATACCAGTGATATGTTATATTTTGATTACCTGAGTTTAAGCTTGAAGAATTCAAAGTTGTCATGTTATGCAATGAAATTGGAAGGGTGGTTGAGGAAAAAAAAGGCATCTAGCAGAGCTTGGTAGACTCAAGTCAAGAGGCTAGAATCTGAAGGTCCCCAAGGGGTGAAATCCTCATTGGATAAAAAAGACAAATTAATTCAAAGATTGAAGAAGAAACTAAAAATGTCTGCCACAAAGCATCCACAAACAACATAATTGGTTTCTCTAGAACAGGAAAAAGAAACACTTCGTCAAGAGACATTGGATTACAAGGCTAGGGCGTTGCAGCTAGAATGAGAAAAGGTGAAGTGGTCACAAAAGAAGACATAATTGCTAAACAAATTTGTAGTTGTACCTCCTACTATAGAAGTTGGGCCAAACACTGAAGGACTTATCCAGGCTATGTCACAAGTTATCCTGAAAGAAGGATGAAAGAATGGCTCAATTTCAAAAGGAGAATGAAGTACCACATGAAAGGATAGATAAGTTGAAGATGAGATTAAGAGGCAAAGGCATGTTGCAGGGGGCCAAGCATATCATCTGGGACTCTATAGCTGTTGAACTGCCAAGTTCAGAGTATATTTGAATTTCATTAATGATAAAGTTAACATAGCCATCACAGCCAGAAGCATGTGCACTGTTGTGAATGAGACTTTAGCAAAGAAACCATCAGAATGGGACCAAAACGCCATAAACCTACTCAACTCCATTCCTACTGCAGACTATTGGAGTTAAAGACAAAAGTACATTGATTATATGGGCCAGGAGGGTTATTGCAAAACATAACCTGTTGAAATCAGTCCAAAGCAAGGAAACACAGATGGAGCAAAGTGTGCAAGAGTTCAAGGATTTGTTTGAAGAGTTTTTTATCAAAGGCCTCCCACCATTTTGGGATGGCAAGGGAAAATTGTATGATCAAGAATAATACAACACTTGCCTCACTCAGTGCAGAATGGATCACTCCAAGTTCGAAACCCTGGAGGAAAATCTGAAAGGAGCTACACTAGTTGAGCATCTGATTACAGACTTTGAGATTTTGAATCAATTCAAAGCAGTCAAAATTGGACTACCAGTCATGACATATGCTTCCTGCATTGACCTGGAAATCCTGATCAAAGAAATGACAGATTATGATATCCCTTCTGACTTGCAATGGAAGGAGATAGTACGGTTGGGTAAGACAAAGTGCAGTTTTCCAAGGTCCAGTAGATGATGTCCAGGTGTCACTGAATATGGAAGATCATGTGGAATACTAAAGCAGAGCAAGTGGCGAGGAAAGAAACCGAAACTCCAGAAGAGATAGAATCCAGATCATGAAACATTTTCTTGCTAATTATTGTAATCAGTTTCAAACCAAAACTGTCCATTGTAATTATTGTAATCAATTTTGAAACTGAAACGTTTCATTTTAATCATTGTAATTGGTTTCAATCGAAGGAAATGATATTGTATAAATATTAGGAGTTCCAAATGTATTAGGGGTTGGCAGAAGTGCAAAGGCACAATTTTAGCTATTCAGAACTTGAATGTAATTTTTTGAAGCTGAATAGAATACACAAAGTCTTGAAGTTTCCATGAAAAGATTCTAATGGTGGTGATCTCAGTTTTGTCTCCTCTCTTTGTATGTATTTCTTGTATGCTTGAATTCCATTTTCACTACCTTATGTTTAAATTGGATAGTTAAAGGCCCATAATTCATCTTGTGATGCTCTTGGCTTAAGCAATTTAAACTATATTAAGTTCTTCCTAACTAATGTCAGAATTCATTTATTTAATGCTCTGATACAGTTATATGTTTTTCCTTTCTTCTTACACTCTGGAAATTTACAATTTATAACCCATATTTATCACCTCATTTAGCCTTTATCCTCTGGAGAGTTCTACCAACCAGTCAGTGCTTCCATTCGTTTCATAATTTTTACTCCATAGCCCTAAGTGTCCCTCCCCTTCATTGCCAACAAATTTATAAAATACCCTTCAAAACAACAAAACCTAGCCATTGATTTGTTAAAGAAAATTCATCTATTAAAGAACAAGTGACAGGAGAGAGCCCTCTCTGAGCTGAGTAGGCTAGTACCCATCTCTAAAGTTGGTTTTTAGGTTACCTCTGTCATTTGTTTTATCAATCGAACAAATTTACAGAGTGCTAGGATAATTTTCCATGTTAAGTATTCTGAGTGGGTTTCAAATTTGGTTCTCATTCGGAAAACAACTGGTCAAATCATATTATGCATTGATTTTCGCAAATTGAATATAGCTAGCATAAATGACCACTTTCCTCTCCCTAATATGGAAATGATTTTGGAACAAGTTGCAGGGTCACAGATGATGTCCTTACTTGACGATTTTTCTAGTTACAATCAAATCAAAGTAAAAAGGACAGATAAATATAAAACCACTTTTATTACACGTCGGGGCACTTTAGCTTATGAACATATGCCTTCTAGTTTATATAATGCAGGTGCCACTTTCCAAAGATACATGAAAATAGCTTTTGACGATTTGATCGACAAAATTATTCAGATTTATCTTGATGACTTAATTGTGTATTCAAAAAAAAGATCAGATCATTTTGGTCATCTTAGAAAGGTTCTCATGCGATGCATGAAATTCAACATTTCTTTAAATCCTTCTAAGTCTCTCTTCAGTGTTACCAAGGGAAATCTCCTTTGACATATTGTCTCTAATTTAGGAATAAGCATTGATCCCAAAAGGATTGTTGTTAGCCTAAATCTTTCTGCCCCTACTTCCAAAAAGGAGGTTCAAGCCTTTATGGGTATTATCAACTTTGTCTGTAGGTTTGTTCTTGATTTTTCCGTAATGGTCAAACCAATTCACAATCTTCTTAAGCAAGATCACTCCTTTTCTTGGACTGATGACGTAAAAAATTTTTTCATAAGGATCAATAAGGAAATCAGTTCCACACCGGTTTTGGCGAAACCAGATTTTGAAAAAGAATTTATTATATATACTAATGCCACAGAGGAAGCAGTTTTTGCTATCCTCATGCACTGTGATGACCAAGTTAAGGAGAAAACAATAGCTTACATGAGTCAAAGCTTTTCAGATGATGAATTTAAATATTCTTATATTGAAAAACATGATTTCGCTCTTGTTAAAGTTGTTGAAAAATTTCACCACTTTATCTTAGGTAAGCACATGCTAGTAAAAGTCCCTTTACTTGCTGTCAAGTTTTTGCTCTCATAGACTTATCTTTTAGGGAATATTTCACATTGGCTTGCAAAGATCCATGAGAATGATTTAACTATCATGACTTCTAAAACCATTAAGGGACGTGACTTATCCCTTCAATTAGCTCAATGATATGAAAATAGAAGGCTGACTTGTTATGCTATGCAAGCACCCCTACTTCATTAAAATAAACTTTACAGGACCTTGCTTCATGTGTTAAAATATGCAATATAAACTTATGTGTTAAGTTCATGCATCTTCTTGTAAATGTTTATGTGTGAGAAATTGTTCCTTTAGATGGTTAAATATGTACTTTAAACATATACAAAGCAACACAACTTGCAGAAAATAAACCATCAAATTCACAACAAGAACAAGATGATAAAGGAGTTCACCCCCCTCCAGGCTACATCTCCTTGAGCCTCCATAATGGACTTGGCTCTCTGGGATTAATTAGTCAAAAGTTCTTTTACAAGCTGCTGCTCAACTCCAATGGAAAAAAAAAACTGTACCATTGAGATCATAACACATAAAAACCCCAAAAACGACTAATAGAACTCTGAAAACGGATCATGGCTCATCCGGGCATGACCTCTTCTACATGTGGCCATAAGCTTCCATGAGCTTCTCTTTGGAAAAAACACCTGTAAAAGTCCTCAAAAGACTATGAAACCTATCCCAATGTGTTCAGAGCATATTAATTAGCCAAAAATGATTATTCATTCACAGAAAACAAACATAGGCTCACCAAACCATGTCCTCCATCAAAGAGGGCTTCGAGCTCCCTGGAGCTTCCTGAAACTTCAATGGTGAAAAAATTGCAGAAGAAGTCTTCAAATCACCTTGAAAACAGCGCCAATGGATCCAGAATGTCCAAAAACCCCTAGCTGGGCTTTTACGACACCTCAATCGGCCAACAGATGAAGAAGTTAGGCCTCCTCCATTTTCCTCCTTCAACTTTGCTGGAACTGGCTCGCCAAAATGCACCTCTGTGGACATGAACCTGGAACACGCTCCAAAACATGCGTTTAAACCCAGCACCGAGCGGTTCCGAATAACCATGCAAACTGTAGGACGGTTAGGGCGCCTCCAGCACCCAACCGCCTAGCTCTCGGGCATATGGCGCATGCGACCGTTGACTTGGCAAAAAGGTGGTTAAGTTTATTATAACCGTTGGAACCGCGCGGTTTAAACCATTGGTTAACAAAAATACACGGGTTATGTTTCAACCCGGTGCTAATACACAATGGTCAACATATATATCCGCGCGCCATTTTAAACATGGCATAAACCATAGTTTTAAACCACATTAAATTTTCCCGCGCACATAAATATAAAACATATTACAATATAATGTATTGCAATATAATAAAATGTGCGCGCCAGCCGGTTGGGTTATATGTCGGGTCATATGAAATACAAAGCAACCATGGGTCGAGGCTTAGCCCCGGCCCGTCCCCCCGCCCGATACACAACACTTCGAATATATATATAATGTTTCCTGTCATACTAACAAGGAACAAATAGTGGCCTATTGGCCGGGCAGTCGTGCGAAGGCGTATGGTGAGGGGGAGGTCCCGGGGTCAAACCCTGTGGACTCCCATATAAATTTTATATAACCAAATGAACAAAAATGAGGGGGACACATGGTGCCCATGGATTGGGCCACATGTCTCCTTATTATTTGCCATAAACCGGACACGTGTCATCACGCTATTCGCCAATTTCAACCAATTAAATTGTGCCACATCACCTTGCCACTTGTCAACCACCGATTATCCCACGTCATCGTACGGTCGCCATGTCAAATGCTGACGTCATCCATGCCACGTGTCACCCATCTAGTGGTGACACGTCACTTCAAGATTGGTCAAATCGTACGCTGAAAAGTCCATAAATGCATGACACGTGTCACACCCTGGAGCCGCCATGTGTCCTATACGTACATGCCACGTATGCTTTACGGCCTGCCACGTGTCCTGTACGGACTGTATGGACAGGTACAATCAGCATCAAATTTTTGCCTGTTTGGCTCGGCGAACAGATCGCGATAACTTCTCCATACGGACTCCATTTGAGAAAGTAAATATACCGCCGGAATCAGGAAGACGAGACGGACACAATGGCACCATTTTCATTGCATTCCAAGCACTTTGAAATTTGAGCAAATTTTGACCCCTTGGTCTAGATTTTGATCACACCTTCCCACTGAAAGGCTTTTGGACCCACAAAAGCTTATCTGTATGCTTTCAAGTCATATCAAAATCTTTTCGACAATCACCTGAACACTTTGACATGCCGTGCACTGCAACTGGCTATGTCCTTCAACCACTGCTCTCTGGCTGCTGCTGACCCACTGCTCTCTTTGTGCTTTGAAGACTGCCAACCTTCCTACTGAGAATCAAGTTCCTCTTTCGAACTCTTTGGCGTCAACAAAATCAGCTCTCCAATGGCTGCAAATACCTCCTGCGACATCTTGTCACAAGCCAAGAAAACCATCAATCTTGAAAACAAATCATACAAGATTGAAAAATAATGTCAAAAAAATCTTTTGTCCTTCAAACAAACTGTCGCATCCTGTAATTTTCCAAAGCACATGGCATTTTCAAAATCAACTTTCAAGTCAATAAACACCATCGACTAAAAACAAGTCAAACAACACGATCGACACAACATAGTCGTCAGAAAATCATCTACACCAGTCGAGACTCATTGAAACATCATATCGACCTTCCCATAAATGCACATATAACACTGAAAAGTGCATTTACAATCAGAAAAATGCAAACCTCACTTGGTCAAGAAATCCAACCATTTCTTACCAAACCAACTCAACGGTGACTTTTTCTGCTGGACATCGTCCTCTTGTGAATCATCTGGACTCACGTCGATGATGGAATCTCCTTTTCCATTCTTGCCAATATCCTTATCCAACTGCTTATGATGCCGTGGACGAATAGTTGGATGCAACGTCCAACATTGGTCAACAAGATGGCCCCGCTTCTGACAATGAGTGCAAACCTTTTGCATCCTCCTTTCTCACTGTCTTTGCTTAGAAAGTTTCTTGAAATTGGCCAACCTTTTCCAACACTTCGAAACATGATGGTTAAACAAACCACAATATGTACACGGATTCTTTCTTCCATTTTTGCATACAAAGTTATTATGCTTAACATAATCAAATGCAACTGAACGATAAGCGGAATTATACCTGGAGCATTCACCTTTATCGCCTCTGTGAGGAGGTGAATCTGAAGAGTTACAAGCTCTCCTCTGCAAACCATCAACAGTGTTCTTGTCCTGATCACTATCACAACTACATTTGCATTCATCTTGAACACAAACCTTGTATGCTGAAGGGATCGAACTTTCAACAAAAGTTCTCGAACTTTCACCTTTAAAGCCTTCTTGAGGAGGTGAACTCGAAACAAAATTTATCATTGGAACTTTTTCCCTTGTCTCCTCGACTTTGGAATATGCTCCACCTCTTCGTTCATATCCAAGACCACAATACCTAGGTCTTTCTTCAACAACAATAGGCTCAACAATGCCGTGTGCATGTTTACCCAAACCTTTACCTTCATAGCCCATTTTAAACAACAACTTGGACCCTATTCCTCTTGTGTGACTCTCAAAACCACCAAAACATTCATCTTTAGAGGAATTAGAAGATAAACTAACACTGCATACCTTATGTTCATGCATGTACTTAGTAAAGGTTTCCTTTGCCTCATGGAGTTGATTCTCCATCTCATGCAACCTTTGCAAAAGTTGGTCTTTCTCCTGCTTCATAACCATCAACTGTTCTTCAAGAACAATGTTATTATCATACATCCATTTCATCAAATCTTTTATAGTTACCAACTCTTCTTTAGATAATGAAAATGTATGAGAACTATCACTACTTGAAGCTTCTGCCATCTTTGCAAACTCCAAC
>ML783406.1:437896-463605 GCA_009831015.1 Picea engelmannii | reverse complement strand
AAAATAAACTTTACAGGACCTTGCTTCATGTGTTAAAATATGCAATATAAACTTATGTGTTAAGTTCATGCATCTTCTTGTAAATGTTTATGTGTGAGAAATTGTTCCTTTAGATGGTTAAATATGTACTTTAAACATATACATAGCAACACAACTTGTAGAAAATAAACCATCAAATTCACAACAAGAACAAGATGATAAAGGAGTTCACCCCCCTCCGGGCTACATCTCCTTGAGCCTCCATAATGGACTTGGATCTCTGGGATTAATTAGTCAAAAGTTCTTTTACAATCTGCTGCTCAACTCCAATGGAAAAAAAAACTGTACCATTGAGATCAGAACACATAAAAACCCCAAAAACGACTAATAGAACTCTGAAAACGGATCATGGCTCATCCGGGCATGACCTCTTCTACATGTGGCCATAAGCTTCCCTGAGCTTCTCTTTGGAAAAAAAACCTGTAAAAGTCCTCAAAAGCCTCTGAAACCTATCCCAATGTGTTCAGAGCATATTAATTAGCCAAAAATGATTATTCATTCACAGAAAACAAACATAGGCTCACCAAACCATGTCCTCCATCAAAGAGGGCTTCGAGCTTCCTAGAGCTTCCTGAAACTTCAATGGTGAAAAACTTGCAGAAGAAGTCTTCAAATCTCCTTGAAAACAGCACCAATGGATCCATAATTTTCAAAAACCCCTAGTTGGGCTTTTACGGCACCTCAATCGGCCAACAGATGAAGAAGTTAGGCCTCCTCCATTTTCCTCCTTCAACTTTGCTGGAACTGGCTCGCCAAAATGCACCTCTGTGGACATGAACCTGGAACACGCTCCAAAACGCGTGTTTAAACCCAGTACCGAGCGGTTCCTAATAACCGTGCAAACTATAGAACGGTTAGGGCGCCTCCAGCCCCCAACCGCCTAGCTCTCGGGCATATGGCGCATGCGACCGTTGACTTGGCAAAAGGGTGGTTAAGTTTATTATAACCGTTGGAACTGCGCGGTTTAAACCATTGGTTAACAAAAATACATGGGTTATGTTTCAACCCAGTGCTAATACACAACGGTCAACATATCTATCCGCGCGCCATTTTAAACATGGCACAAACCATAGTTTTAAACCACATTAAATTTTCCCGCGCACATAAATATAAAACATATTACAATATAATGTATTGCAATATAATAAAATGTGCGCGCTAGCCGGTCGGGTTATATGTCGGGTCATATGAAATACAAAGCAACCATGGGTCGGGGCTTAGCCCCGGCCCGTCCCCCCGCCCGATACACAACACTTCGAATATATATATATAATGTTTCCCGTCATACTAACAAGGAACAAACAGTGGCCTATTGGTTGGGCGGTCGTGCGAAGGCGTATGGCGAGGGGGAGGTCCCAGGGTCGAACCCCGTGGACTCCCATATAAATTTTATATAACCAAATGAACAAAAATGAGGGGGACACGTGGCACCCATGGATTGGGCCATGTGTCTCCTTATTATTTGCCATAAACCGGACACGTGTCATCACGCTATTCGCCAACTTCAACCAATTAAATTGTGCCACTTGTCACCTTGCCACTTGTCAACCGTCGATTAGCCCACGTCATCGTACGGTCACCACGTCAAATGCTGACGTCATCCGTGCCATGTGTCACCCATCCAGTGGTGACACGTGTCACTTCAAGATTGGTCAAATCGTACGTTGAAAAGTCCATAAATGCATGACATGTGTCACACCCTGGAGCCGCCACGTGTCCTGTACGAACATGCCACGTATGCTTTACGGCCTGCCACGTGTCCTGTACGGACAGGTACAGTCAGCATCAAATTTTTGCCTGTTTGTCTCGGCGAACAGATCGTGATAACTTCTCCATACGGACTCTGTTTGAGAAAGTAAATATACCACCGGAATCAGGAAGACGAGACGGACGCAATGACACCGTTTTCATCGCATTCCGAGCACTTTGAAATTTGAGCAAATTTTGACCCCCTAGTCCAGATTTTGATCACTCAGCATGCAGAATCAAGTGAAGAAATCGATGAACACGATAGCTCTTTGTCAACACTATTTTATATTGGCAGTCAAATCCTTCTTGTAGTTGAACATCCCTGGTACAAGGATCTAGTGTATTAATTTCAAAATTAGATATGTATAGATAACTTAGTTACTCATCAAAGGAGAAGGCTTTGTCTTGAATCTTCCAGATATGTCATTTTAGGAGACTTCTTGTTTAGGAGATCTATCAATGGTATGTTACTTCGTTGTGCGAATAATGAGGAAGAACATAAATTGTTACAAGAGACTCATGGATATTTAGATGTTGTTATTCATGTAGGAGGCCATTTTTCTGTTGAAACTACTGCTTTTAAAATTATTAGGAAAGAGTACTATTAGCCTTCAATCTTTCGTGATTCTTATAATTTTTCAAGATATTATGACAAGTGCCAAAAGGTTACTGGGAAAGAATGTCTTTATGCCATGCCTTTACAACCTGTCCTACCTGAATTTCCTTTTTCAAAATGGGGTATGGACTTTATTGGTCCTATCAATCCTCCATCTTCAACAGGGCAAGTTTTTGTCTTGACAACCAAAGACTATTTTATGAAATGGATTGAAGTTGTCCCACTTAAGCATTCACATGATGAGAAGGTGATTTCTTTCCTTAAGACTAATATTTTTTCCATATTTGGTCTTCCTTTGGAAATTATTACAGACAACGGTCCTTCTTTTATTTTTGGTAATTTGACTCAGTTTCTAGCTAAAGTGGGGGATAAACATTTTACCTCATCAGCTTATTATCCCCAAGGAAATGGGTAATCCGAGTCTACTAACAAAAATATGCTTAGAATTATCAAGAGGCTCATTGAAGATAAGCCTTGTCAATGGCACACTCTCCTCACTTACTCCATTTGGGCAAATCACACTACCACGAAGGTGAGCAATGGTTTCACTCCTTTCCAACTTGTTTATGGTCAAGAAGCCATTATGCCTATTGAGTTGGAACTTTCTTCTCTAAGGCTTATGCTACAGGTTGAAGAGTTAAATTCTTCCAATATCTCTCAAAGAATGAATGCACTCTTGGCTTTAGAGGAACACATGACGTTTTCCTTGGATAACATAAAGAGAAGACAACAGACAGTTAAAAGATATTTCAATAAAAGTGCAAAAGATGTCAAATTTAAGGTTAATGAGAAGGCCTTGTTGTGGGATTCATCTCATGTTGATAGAGGAAGGCATTCAAAGTTCCAAAAGTTATGGTTGGGTCTTTTTAAGATCGCTTTTGTCCTGGGTGCAAATTCCTATATTCTAAAGGACTTGGAAGAACGATTGTTTTCCTATAGCACCAACGGTTCCCACTTAAAACACTATGTGGAACCAACTTGAAAGTTTAAATGATGTATGGATTTTCTCTGTATTATAGTTTTGTTTTATTGCTTTGATTTTACTTTGCTATTATTTCTTTCTGTTGTTTCATTTATGTTGTTTATTTATTTTAGTTGACTTCTTTTCTTGTCAAAAATAAAATTTTGGATCAGTTTTGCCACAATGACGTTATTCTGCAAGTATTGTTAATCAATAAAAATCAGGTTAAACGACTGTCATGATGTTCCCCCTTGAAGACATCATTGAAATTGCTATCTACTCCAACTGTTTTTAGATAAGATAGTTGGTTTTATTCCCTATTTTTGCTTTCCTTTTCTTCCCTCCACTCTAAGATTCAAAAGAGCACACCAGCCAAATCCTTTGCTATACTCTTCAAGAGAAAGACCTTTCACCACCAAGAATATCCAACACACAAGAGGGTGCACAAAACCCTAGAACCCTAGCGCCCAAGAGAGGTGTGCAACTTTGACCAAGAAGTGTACTTGCTGAAATTTCCAAAACTCACAAGTGTGTGTGTGTGTCTACAATGAAATATTTCCTTTTACTTATATTAGACTTGTCTTGTCAACTGAAGTGTCTATTGGCACAATATGGCTGACCTCACTTAGATATATTATTGATTTATTATTTTTTTTTATCTTTAGACACAATAAGGTAGGCCCAACATGTACCCTTTACATAATAACTAGGGTTACAGGTAGGTTTGAATCTTGAACAATATATAGCAAAGGATCTGATACACCCACTAGTGCTCATCCACTAGGGGCACATCCATAGGGATGCCATGGACCTGATTCACTACATTACATAGATGAACCAGGTCTTCACATGTTCACATGTGCTCGTCCACATGCACGTCCACTCTATAGATTTGCTTTCCCACTGCCCCCAACAGGAGGATCATCTGGAGTCTTCTTGTCAACTCTGCTGCTCAGAGGAGGCCATCACATTTTCTTCATTTATGTTCACATGATGATGTTCCCAACACTTTTTGGATTTCCCATGTTCACCTTGTGCTCAGCCACATGCATGTCCTAACTCAACATATCGCTTTTACATCGGATAATCATCTAGAGTTATTCTCACTCACGTCATGGAGGAGGCCATCTCTACGTTCCTGACTATGTCCCAGGAAGGAACCACAAACCCTTCATAGGGGATTTCTCTTAGGTTTGTAAGTTGAGATAAAGACTCATATAGCTGCTATGTTCCACATCTCACAGGTTTGTAAGCTAGAGGATGTCTCCCATAGCTGCATTCATCAACATGACTGTGATATCTTCTTGACTATTGATGAGCATCGCCAAGAAGGGATCCACCCATAATGGTTATTTACTCTTGAGATTTTTTGTTGTTAAAACATTTGTCTGAATGATGATTGTGTTTTCCACAATGCTCACAAGGATGAAGATCAAAGCAATGATCTTCCATGTGACCAACTCGCTGACAATGTTGGCATATCAAAATCTGCTCTTGAACTAGAGCAAGTGAATGCAGTAGTCCAACACTCAGGAACTAGATTGGTTTGGTGTAATATGTATTATGAAAGGTGACTTCCTTTTCATATTTGATATTTGTTCTATGCTTCTTGTGCTTGGTTTCTTCCAAAGGTCTTATGATTGACTGGGAAAGAGGAAGTCAATCTTTATCTATACTTGAATCTAGGGTTGTCTCACTGGGTTGTTGTTGCGCTGACTATTGATTTGAATCGACATCAACATCTTCTTCGAAAATATGGTTGTTATGAGCATGGACTACTTTAGAATGTTTTCGAAGATTATTTCTCTCAAGTGCATCGTGAAGAGGTCAAGTTTGAGTTTGCAGCAGTGTTGCTTTGGCTTGTGAAACTTACAATCATGTTGCAACAAACTACAGATTTGTTTTGTCACTGGTGATTGTATTGTCCATAGAAGAGAGGATTAGAGTGTTCAATAACTCTGATAATTCCTCAACTCCAACCATAACTCACACTGCTCATACCTCACGTGGTTTTTTGTAGCTCCACCCTTACAATTAGACTAGCACCCATTTACAATGACACACAGCTTGGAAAGCTAAAATATTAGACCACAATGAACTATTCAAAAGGCTCAAGAAGAAATGGACCCAGTAGAGATCTTACTAAAACAAATCAACTTGATTGAATTATGCTTCAATAAGAGAGGGGTGCACATACATTCTAGGGTTTGATCACAACTCTGATGCTTTAAATAGTCATCATGGATGTACAATTTCTTTAAAAAAAAAATTCAAAATAAAGAACCCTTTTGTTTCAGTTGCTTAGTGGGTTTTCTCACTACCGTAACAATGGAGTCCTACATAAGGACATGAATCCTTCAAATCTACTGCTTAACATTAGCATTGGTTTATTGAAGATTGTTGATTTCAAGTTAGAAAGAGGCTAACCCTAATAATTAAGCAAACACACTGAGCATCTCACAATGGATCTGGTAGACAAATAAGCTCTTTAGAATCCAACGAATTGTTCTTCATATGCTTAATGGCAGAGACTATCTCGTGGGAGACTTTGAGGTTGAGTCAGTGTTACGGGAAAATCCCCCTGCAGACAAGTGGATTTCCTCTTGGATACTAGACCCCTATGACCAAGACAAAAAAGTGCTAATGTGGACACTGACATTCCTTTTCATGAAGCTAAACTATTCAAAGAAGAAGAAGATAGAAGGGTAAATACCTTTACTGACGTTTGTCCTTGCTCGATCCAGGTTGATCTTGATCTCCAAGTTCTTCAGAAGGTCCTGCAATACAATGAGCAACAACAACGAGACATACATCCTACTCTACCATGATTAGCTTCATAATAGATCTATCAAAAGAACCGAGTTCATGAAATATACAAAAACTTAAAGGAAGCAGGCCAAGCACATATTTATATTAATGAAAACAAAGCAAAGTGCTTACAACCATAGATGTAGATGCAACAACTTCACCAAGCTCTCTTTGTCTAGACCCTTTGCTCAAATGATCCACCAACAAAATTCCTGTAACTTCATTGATATCTTCCTTATTAGATCATAAGTTTGATGCCTTCCTATTTCTCCATATGATTTTACCATGAGAAGGCCTCCTTATACAAGCTTGGAGAGGTCCAACCACCTTAGATATCCTTGGGATAGGTTGAGGATGTTTCTCCTTCAGTTATGGATCCTCCCTAAGATCGAGCCTTGACCTCAGATCCGAATCTAACCAACTTTAGAGATGAAGGGGATTCTCCAGCGCTCCCCCAAAAGGGTGCACAGAGCGTTGCAATGCTCCCCCAAAGAAGGCCAGGGAGCGCTGGCACTCCCTGACAGTGGGTAGGGAAGCGTTGCCCTCCAAAATCCATTTTTGATTGGTTTTCTTCATGGCAAATGATTTGTACTCTTCATCAAATGATTTCTTTTCCTAAAACCAGTCTTTGAGGGTGTCTTAAGTGTCCCTATGATGTTGTTAGAGACACAACATAGGAAAGATTGCAGTATGATGTTTGTGACACTTGTGGTCAAGATGCGACACTTGTAATGATGACACTTGCGACACTATTGAAGTGAGTAATTTTGATGTGTAATAGTCAGGCTACCAAGGAGGCATAGAGTTGAATGGGAACGCCACTTATTTGAAGAATAATAGCGTGCAAGTTTCATCTGAGCCAATGTTGCGTGTGAAGAAGATTTCACCCAATACTATTCTACCTTCTAAAGGCTCAACTTTGGCAACCATATATGATCTCTCTAGTGCATCTTCTTGGATGGTGCCCACCTGAGTGAAGGCCCTGGTGCTCACATAGACCACATATCCTCCTCGTAACTACACTGTCTAACTTCAACAATTTTCCTTAATCAACATTGTAATTCCTTTGTATTTGACATCAAATTAAAACGCAATGCATCACACAACATATTGTGTTCGAGGCATGTTGAATTCGACTGTCAATTTTGAAGAGTGTATACTAGCTTATTGTATTAGAGGCATATTGAAACAACAAATCTAGGCAATGGGGGTGTGTGCAACAATAAATCCGAGCAGATCCTAGTTGGTTTAAATATCAACTCCAATGATGCATTCTTTTTTCTTAGCACGCATTGTGAAACCCTAACTCTCTAGGTTGATGCTCGTGTGAGTGAATTTCAAACTGGGGAAGTCCGTCAAATTTGACGGTTTCAATTACTCCAATGCTTGTTCTGCCCATTTTAAGGAAGGAGGTTGACAGATACACACAATTTTTAATAGTATTTGATGATAAAATTGGTCCATGATGTGCAATTTGCCCATCAAATTCCATGCCTAGAGCGAACCAAAGTAAATATGTTTGCCGAGAGAGGTCACTTTTTTTTTTTGAAGATCCGCGTGCCTCATTTCTATCCAATTTCAACCTTGCAGAAGGATGCTATTGCTTATTCCAGCAAGACTCCAGTGGATCCCGCAAAGTACCACTCTAAGGGAGATTGTGTAGGGTTATGTGTCGGCAATTGATGAGGTCGATGTTCTAGTCAAATCCCAGATCAACGAGAAATCATAAACTAAAAACTTACAAGATAATAATGCTATCACATGGGCATAGGTTATTCATTGTATGAAATGGAGTTAGATGGGATGTTTCCCCATTGTTCCACCGGTCCAAGTTGGATGTCCCCTTAGACATTCAATGTGTTTGGTTGAAACTAGTCCCGTGCCCATTCTGAATTATTTATTTATCCACCATTTTTTAATTTTCTTTTGATTGATTGTGATTGATTGAAATATGTTCTGATATGAGATTTTGAATGGCCTGTATTCCTTATTGCTTGGGATTTCATTGAATTTGTGTCTGGGTGTTCTACTTATTGTAAGAGATGCCCACATGGCCATTGAATATGTATTACGATTCCCCCCATTCTTGTGAGTTGAGCGGACAGTTCAACAAATCCCACTGATTTATTAGAAATGAACATTGTGGAAATGAGTCAAGGTTATCTAGTTTCACCATCAATGGAAGAGGTGGTTGATGATTTTGTTGTATCAATTGGAGGTTCCTGTGGGTATCAGAAACGAAAGAATAAATTATTCAAAGAAATGGGCAAACTGAAATGGGATGGTGGGTTAGCATCCATGAATTTGCCAAGTTTGCAAAAACTTAGGTATTATGGTTGACTCAATTCTTTGAAATTTTATTGGTAATTGAATTTTCAATTTAATAAACACATTTTTTCTTAAAAGGCCCATTTTTGGAAAAAAATTCCTCTAATGCAATCTTCTCATGAATATAACCATCTTGGTGATAGCTCTCAAGAGTTGATCCAACCCGTTCCATCACCCCTTCCCATGATTGATCAACAATCGAAATACAATGACCTAATAAAGCTTGAGCTAGTTCATTGATGATGTCCACCATTTCCTCCTCCAAAGGTCTCGATCCTAGGTGGCGTTAAGACCATGGGTCTAACAAGGCTCTATGTGGGCACAATGCTAGGCTAGACCATACTGTCTGGCCCTCTAGTAGGTCATTCAAATAGTCTAAAGCCTCTTTCTCCAAATCAACATCCAAAATCATGTTCCTTGCCACCTAGAAAAGCTTTGTCACCACCTTTTGTCCTCAATAGAAACCCTATTACAAAGATGCAAACTGCCATCTGCAAAATTACAAAGTAGATCCAAGGATAAAACCCTTAGCCAAAAATGCTAGCACTTGGAAAAAGAAAGATAGTGAAAAATGTAGTCTAGTACTTTCAACACAAAAACAAAAAGACCCCTGGTATATAGACAATGGATGTTCCAAGCACATGACTAGAGACAAGGATAAGTTTCTATCTATTAGTAAAAGCAAAACATGAAATGTGACCTTTGGAAATGATGAACTAGGTAAAATCAAGGGTAAAGGGATGATGAGTTTGAGTAATGGTAAAGGAAAATCCCATGATGTTCTGCTTGTAGATGGGTTGAAACATTATTTGCTCAGTGTAAGTCAAATGTGTGACAGAGGATGTGAAGTCGTGTTCACTTCCAAAGATTGTAAGATAAAGTCTGTAAACTCAAGACAAGTGGTGGATAAAGGCATAAGGACAAATAATAATGTATATGTGTTGAAAGAAGATAGAGAAGAGTGTCATCTAAGAAAACATGATGAAAGCTGGTTATAACATAGGAGACTTGGACATCTAAACTTTGACCACTTAATCAAGCTCAAAAATCTTGAGGTAGTAAAAGATCTTCCAAGAATATCAAAGCCACAAGATTCTGTGTGTAAACCTTGTAAAGTAGGAAAGCTAACCAGGACACGGTTTAAATCCAAGAGCTCTACTTCAACAAAGAAACCACTCCAATTAGTTCATATGGATTTATGTGGACCATCGAGACAGGAAGGCACAGGGAAGAAAAACTACTTCATGTTGATCATTGATGATTACTCCAGACTCACTTGGGTTGCTTTTCTCAAAGAAAAAGTTGAAGCATTTGAGAAATTTAAAATATTTAAGGCTTTAACTGAGAATCAAACAGGCAACAGATTAAAGGTTGTAAGATCAGATAGAGGAGGATAATTTATGTTAAGTGATTTCAAGGAATTTTGTTATAAACATGGTATCAAAAGAGAATACACAATCCTAGGAAATCCACGGCAAAATGGAGTAGTTGAGAGGCAAAACAGAACAGTTCAGCAAATGGCCAGGTCAATGATGAATGAGAAGAACATTGGTCAAACCTACTGGGTAGAATAAATACACACAACAATCCATATTCTTAACAAAGCTCACCGCAGACCACATAGTGACTAGACACCTTATGAACTGTGGTATGGAAGACCTGCTTCAATCAAACACTTCAAAGTCTTTGGGAGTAAGTGCTACATAAAGAATAATAATGAAAACCTTGGCAAGTATGATGACAGGGCTGATGAAGGCATCTTCTTAAGGTATGCTACAAACAACAAAGGATACATATGCTATAAAAGGGGTTGCATAAATTGGTTGATTGTATTGACATAAAAGTTGATGAAGGAATCACAGTAAGAGAGGTGAGAAATATTGAATCAACCAGAAAGGATATAATTGAAGATGAAGATGAACAGGTCCAAGGATCAGAAAAATAAGACTCTGAGTTAGATGAAGATACAAACACTCAGGTAGACTCAAATCAACAGACAACATCAAATCCTTCCTCCATAATTACTCAAAAGAATCATCGTGCAAGTCAGATAATTGGTGAGAAAGACAAAGGTGTACAAACAAGGAGAAGGATAATCAAAGACACTGAGCAATCACATATAGCCTTCATATCCATGGTGGAACCCAAGAACTTCAATGAAGCCAGTGAAGATGTAAATTGGTTAAAATCAATGAACGAGGAACTGGATCAGATTGAGAAGAACAATACTTGGGAGCTTGTTCCTAGACTGACAAATAAGAATGTAATTGGCTCCAAATGGGCGTTTAAGAATAAAATGAATGAACAAGGACAAATTGTCAGGAATAAAGCCAGATTGGTCTGTAAAGGGTATGCTCAAATAGAAGGACTGGATTTTGATGAAACATTTGTGCCCGTGGCAAGATTAGAAGCTATTAGAATGTTTCTTGCCTATGCTTGTCATAAGAATTATAAAGTCTATCAAATGGATGTCAAGTCAGCTTTTCTAAATGGAGATCTAACAGAAGAAGTCTGTATGGAACAACCAGAAGGTTTCCAACTGTCAAATAACTCTGACTTTGTTTGCAAGCTGAAGAAATCCTTATATGGGTTGAAACAAGCTCCTTGTGCCTGGTACTACAGACTGGATAAGTATTTTCAAGACAAAGGGTTCAAGAGAGGATCAATTGACAACAATCTATATATCAAAACAGAGGGTAATGATTTGCTCATTATGTTGGTCTATGTAGATGACATCATCTTCAGAAGTAATAATGCTTCACTGGTAAAATGGTTTGCTTCTGCCATGCATTCTTAATTTGAAATGTCTATGATAGGGGAACTGTCATTTTTTCTTGGTCTGCAAATTACTCAGAGGTTTGAAGGACTATTTCTTTTTCAGGAGAAATATCTAAGAGAAATATTGAAAAGGTTTCAAATGGAAGATTCTACACCTGTGAGCACACCTATGGTCATTGGATGCAAGCTAAGCAAGGATGACGACTCACATAATGTTGATCAGAGTTCATATAGGTCTATGATAGGAAGCTTGTTGTACATCACATCATCTCGTCCAAACATAATTCATGTTGTTGGAATGGTAGGAAGATATCAATATGCACCTAAACAAAGTCATTTGATAGCCATAAAAAGAATATTCAAATATTTGAAAGGAACAATGAACTATGGCCTATGGTATCCTAGGAATCAAAATTTTCAATTATCAATCTATTTAGATGTTGATTGGGATAATTGCATGGATGAAAGGAAAAGCATGAGTGGAGGTGCATTATTCTTGGGAGATTCTCTTGTAGCATGGTTGAGCAAGAAGCAAGGTTCCATTTCCTTAACGACTACAGAAGGTGAGTACATTGCAGCTGCCACTTGTTGTACCCAAGTATTAAGGATGATTCAAACACTTGCAGACTTGGAGGTAAATTATACTGCACCGATCCCAATTCATTGTGATAATACTAGTGCAATATGTGTGTCAAAGAATCCTGTATTTCACTCCAAGACCAAGAATATACCCATCAAGTATCACTTCTTGAGGGAAC
The DNA here is from genome assembly GCA_009831015.1 of Picea engelmannii. Taxonomy (NCBI): domain Eukaryota; kingdom Viridiplantae; phylum Streptophyta; class Pinopsida; order Pinales; family Pinaceae; genus Picea; species Picea engelmannii. The sequence goes on along the minus strand of ML783406.1, from coordinate 451,568 downwards.
ATGTGACCAACACTGTTGTTTCTTTGCATTATATTCCATCCAAAGATCAGATTGCTGATATCTTCACTAAACGGCTTGCAAAAGCTCAGTTTGAGTATCTACGCCAGAAGTTGGGCGTGACCCCGTTATCAACCTAAGAGAGTCCATCCTGTCAGGGGGAGTATGTGTTGGTTGAATATCTGATACCTCTGCAAAGTACTGCAACAACTCAAGGGGAGCATGTTTTATTTTACATTGATGTCAAAGGGGGATAAAAGGAGTGGTCCAGATGCTACAGTTGGAGGTCCAAGCAACAACCTTTTAGGGTTGCCATCAATGCCAAAGGGGGAAATTGTTGGCATGTTTTACAGGAAAGCGTGTGCTTGTCATTGATGGCAAGAACATCAACGTTAATGTTTTACAGAAAAAGCATAAGCTCAGGAGGAGAAGCAAACAATATGCAGAAACAAGAAAGCTCAACAGAGATAACAGTTTCCAAAATTGTAGACGAGGTCCAAGAGACGGACTCGCAGGAGGAGCAAAGGTCGAGACCCGTGAACACTTAGAAAATCTTCTAAGTCGGAGAGATCAAAAGCTCAGGAGAAAGAGTGAAAGTGGTCATTGAATCATCGATCCAAAAGACTAGCAACCGTTAGATCCAATGGATTTGCGAGGAGGTTACCGTTCAGGGAATCTCACTTCAGAAGAATTGACAACTTGAAAGTTGAATTACCCGAAGCCCGAAATCTGAAATGAATGTGGACCATCAGGTCTGGAGAAAATGCAATAACCGTCGGATTGAATTAGTGGAAGGACAGGATAAGCAAGGGATGAGATCTGAGATCATGATCACCCGAATATTCGTCGACCATCGGATTGAATTAATTGAAGGGTAAGTTAAAGGGGGATAAAGAGTTGAGAATTTGATTATCCGAATACCCGTTAGTCGTCATATCAAACACGAATTTTCGTCAGTTGTTGGATCATTCTAAGTGGAAGGACAAGATAAGCTAGAAGAGTTGCATTGTAGACAGATCGAGCCATTGATCTAAGATCCTGATCCAACGAACGCCATTCGTTTCGGGTATAAATATGTGAGAAGGTTACTCTTCGGAAAAAAACTCACTTCAAGACATCAGTTTGAGATTTGAAATCTCCAAAGTCCAGAGACCCAGAGAGCCGAAATATGTTCTCGACCATTGGATCATCCAAATAAGATCGCATCCGTTAGATCATTCTAAAGTGGAAGGACATGATAATTTGAGTAAAGGGCGCACTAATCTCAGTAACCGAGAATCAATGACTCATATCTACGGTCGACAAGGCATATCGGACCCTCCCGAGCTTTCTGCCTTTAACCATGGGGGGGGGGGGTCCCAAGTTGGTGGTATATTCCTTGTGGGACCCTCATACGTGTCACCTTTCTGTTAACTCGGACCCCCCTCGCTCATTACCACTTACCGCCTGATCCCCCCTCCGAGTAAACCACCAAACCACTCATACATACCACCTCTGCACTCTGATGTCACACTCCACTACTCACTACACGTCACACTCCACTACCGCGCTCTGCCTCCACGTTCCACTACACTGCTTACACATCTCACCCACATCAGCATACCATCTCAGCAAGGACATGTGGTAGACCACGTCAGCAAGAACACAAGTCATCCGATCTGAAAGATCACTTCGGGTGTATTCTCAACCGTTGATCATAGTACAGTGGAAGGATAGTGCGAGTTTGAGATGTTGAAATTCTGAAGTTCCGAAGGGCGAAGTTCCGACAACCGTCCATCTTAATGTTTGATTAAGTCCTAGCTGTTGAATTGAACAATGAAAGGATGAGTGTAAGGATCAAATATGACCATTGATTTGTTTCCATGAAATAAACCGTCTGTTTCAAGATCACCGTCAAGATCGTAAGATTGACGGTTCCGTCGCATTGCGGGGACAGAACATGCCCGGGTCTTAATTTTTCATGAATGGGATGCAATCGAAACCACGGTTTTGGAGAAAGGACATGTGGAGGCTCGTAGTGAATTGCAGGGCGAAAAGCGGGTTGCCCTCAAACAACCTATGGATGCGCCCGCAATTGTGTGGTCACGTGAAGTTCATAGCCCAAGGTCATATCGTGAAAAAGAGCTAGTGTTCACTAGACCGAGATCGGGAAGTGCCTTTTGAATAGGCGATTGGGTCACCGCCAGTGGTCACGTGAAGGACGAGGCTTAGAAGCCAAAGAAGCCAAAGAAGACTTGTTGTAACTGACAGAGAAGATGAAGAGTTTTGACTGCCAGAGAAGCCAAGGAATCTCAGGACAATGCCCACTAATGATGAACACACTGAACATAATCGCCAGAGAATTCAAAGAGCTTTAGGGTGATCACCAGAGGAACTGAAGAGTCTCGAGGTTATTACCAGTAGGATGAAGATTCATCATAGAGACAATTGACAGATGGAAAAGCATCGAAGATTATAACTGCCAGAGAAGCCAAAGAATCTCAGGATAACGACCACTGATGAAGAACAGACTCAGCATGATTGCCAGAGAGAACAAAGAGTTAAGTGTATGATATGGCAGAGAACTTGGCATGATAAATATACGCAGAACAAAGAAGAGAGGGTTGCTTTTGTTCAGAGTTATTCATGCGGGTAGAGGCATGTTGTGTGCAGCAACTGAAATGCACAAAATAGGCATAGCGCATAGAATGGAAATAATATAGAGAGCATAAAGCGCAAAAGAAAGATATAGAACATAAATGCATATCTGAGAGAGGAAGAGAAAGTCAAGGTGCGCATGCAGAGATAGAGCAGAAGATCAGGAAACTCAAGAAGATGCGAGCAGGAAGACACTGATGCAGGCAGAGCATAGCAGTATAGCAGAACAATGATGAGACTTGTAAGCCCTTTGAAAAACACTGTATCACTGTAATAATTTTCAGTAACAAAGTTTTTATAATTAGGGTGGTAGGGTGGTGCTAGGGAGGACTATTGTCCTCAGAGTTTCAAGTGGGTACTTGAACACTGAGAGTTGTAGTTTCCATCTGGTTGTAGCCACAAAAAACAAGGTGGTAGGGTGGTGCAAGGGGGAACTATTGTTCTCTGTTATACATGTTGGTGCTCGTGTAACTGGAAGTTGGTGCTTCCATCCAGTTGGTGCTGGAACACTCAGGGAGTTGGTGCTTCCTTCTAGTGGGTGCTAGAGAAACCAAAGAGTTGGTAGCTCTCAACAAGTTGTTGCTTGTAAAACATAGGTGGTAGCATCAAAAGGAGTTGGTGCTCATAAGAATGATAATGTACAGAAAATAAAGATTACTTATCATATCAAGAAGAAGAGGTTTCTCCCTTTATGGGTTTCCTCAAAAAATATATGTCTCTGTATAATTCATGTGTGTGATTGATGTTGAATATTCTATTGCTTACTTTCCTGCATTATTGTGATCGTCATTGACTATTCTGTAAAGACTTTGAAATGGGCATAATTATTTAAGCACAATAATAATTGATTCACACCCCCCCTCTCAGTTGTCCAACAGTTTTCATAGGCATATTCATTTTTCCTTCTATCGTAATAACATATCATTCTTGCTCATTTACTCTTTCAACAATTCACTCTAGCTTTTTCTGAGGAACGAAGTACACCCTCCTCAAGCTAATATTCAAAACAAAACAATCATAACTCTTCATAACAGAGTCAACCATGCATCCATGGAATTCAATCTTGGAAGTACAATTCTCGCCTTACAATCCACTTATTTAGGCAGTTATACCATGCTTTTATTCATATAAATAGGGATACCAACATGCAATTTCATTGTTTGCATCTTTTCCATGTCCTTTAACATACATAAATACATATATATTGTACATGTGCATCACTTGGACATTTCCATATTATTCATGTATATTCATTAAATCTTAGCTCTTATCAATCTTTTCCGATGAGGATTTACAGTCATCCATGTGACCAGTCTCATAGACTTAATCATACTAATGTTTCCCTTTCTCATGGAAACAACCAACAAGAATTTACTATTTCCCAACTACTATAAAAGTATTTAAAATTAAAAAATACAACTAGGTAATTTACAATATTACCCAGGGTAGTAAAATTCCCAAATCCAACTTCCCTTCATGCTTCAAACCATTCTTGGTCAATAGACCTTTATCAAGGAAATCCATTCCTGGATTCCCTTTCACTGCTACTTGAGCATACAAAACCATACTTATATGGCTACCATCCACCTTTGGATGTAAGCTTGACCCATTAGTCTTCTAGAAATGCCCCCAAACACTTCCTTTACCAAAATCTAGATCGACTCCTTCATTGATCTCTTATAGCTTTAATCTCATAAGGTTATATGCAAACACCATTATCAATAGGTTTTTTTTCAGGCTGCTAACTTTCCTGCTGATACCAAATCGCCCTCTCTTAAAATATCCATCAACATACCATACTTTAAAACCCACCACATATTATAATAGGTATATTTGCATGTTATATATATGCTTACTCATTATCATATCCATTATAGCATATCCTTGTGCACCAAGCATTTTACCCATGCCTACAGTGCATCTAAATTCATGTTGTATGCTTTTGCATTCACATGTCAATTCCCCCCATTCATGCATTATGTTTTAAAATGTAATCCATGATTCTTTTGCAAACAGGCTTTGTAGCCCATTGTCTGCTTTTCCATCATTCATTTAATGTTATGGATTTGTTCCATTGATAGAGTTTTCCCACAGTTCCTCCACTTGAAACTTTTTTATCATGCAACTCTCTTGTTGCATTTCCATCATTATCTGAAATAATATCAATCTATGAGTTAGCATCAACTTCGTTATTTCAAAAGTTTACCCAATATTCCATAAGGAATATAAACATGCATCCTTATTATGCACTCCAAATACACATTCAAACATGTATCTTTATGATGAGCTTGCTTTCAAATTGTGCTTCCATACTCTTAATCAAATGCATTGGCATGATGTGTGTGTCCACCATAGGCACACTTTATAGTTTCACTTGCATATCTATTTAAAATTATTTAACTCATGATTATTCACGTTAATTTACATGCAGTTTTCAGAGGCATATTCATTTTTCCTTCTATCATAATAACATATCATTCTTGCTCATTTACTCTTTCAACAATTCACACCGGCTTTTTCTAAGGAACAAAGTACACCCTCCTCAAGCTAATATTCAAAACAAAACAATCATGACTCTTCATAACAGAGTCAACCATGCATCCGTGGAATTTATTCAATCTTGGAAGTACAATTCTCGCCTTACAGTCCACTTATTTAGGCAATTATACCATGCTTTTATTCATATAAATAGGGATACCAGCATGCAATTTCAATGTTTGCATCTTTTCATGTCCTTTAGCATACATAAATACATATATATTGTACATGTGCATCACTTGCACATTTCCATATTATTCATATACATTCATTAAATCTTAGCTCTTATCAGTCTTTTCTGATGAGGATTTACAGTCATCCATATGACTAGTCTCATAGACTCAATCATACTTATGTTTCCCTTTCTCATGGCAACAACCAACAAGAATTTACTCTTGCCCAACTGCTATAAAAGTATTTAAGATTCAAAAATTCAACTAGCTAATTTACAACATTACTCAGGGCAGTAAAATGCCCAAATCCAACTTCTCTTCATGCTTCAAACCATTCTTGGTCAATAGACCTTTATCAGGGAAATCCTTTCTTGGATTCCCTTTCACTACTCTTGAGCATGTTAAGCCATACTTATATGGATACCATCCACCTCTAGATGTCAGTTTGACCCATTGGTCTTCTAGAAATGCCCCCAAGCACTTCTTTTACCATAATCTGGATTAACTCCTTCATTGATCTCTTATAGCTTTAATCTCATAAGGTTATATGCAAACACCACTATCAACATTTTATTCAGGATGGTAACTTTCCTGTTGATACCAAATCACCCTCACTTAAACTGTCCATCGAAAAACCATACTTTAAAACCCACCATAGGTTATAATAGGTCTATTTGCATGTTATATACATGCTTACTCATTATCATATGCATTATATCATATCCTTGTGCACCAAGCATTTTACCCATGCCTACAGTGCATCTAAATTCCAGTTGTCTGCTTTGACATTCACATGTCTAGACATGATTTTAGGTTAACATGTATATACACTTTATTAAGAGAGCCACGAGCTTATAAATTGCTCATATTCCCATATCACTTTACCTCTCTTATGAAGGTTAGATTCATTCCAAAGGACTCCTCGTTCTTTTGCTCAATTAGATTATCCTAACTACATGTTTCATTCATTACATGTCAAGTAATTTGACCTTACAAACTTTCCATCAATCCTTTGATNTTGAAACTTTTTTATCATGCAACTCTCTTGTTGCATTTCCATCATTATCTGAAATAATATCAATCTATGAGTTAGCATCAACTTCGTTATTTCAAAAGTTTACCCAATATTCCATAAGGAATATAAACATGCATCCTTATTATGCACTCCAAATACACATTCAAACATGTATCTTTATGATGAGCTTGCTTTCAAATTGTGCTTCCATACTCTTAATCAAATGCATTGGCATGATGTGTGTGTCCACCATAGGCACACTTTATAGTTTCACTTGCATATCTATTTAAAATTATTTAACTCATGATTATTCACGTTAATTTACATGCAGTTTTCAGAGGCATATTCATTTTTCCTTCTATCATAATAACATATCATTCTTGCTCATTTACTCTTTCAACAATTCACACCGGCTTTTTCTAAGGAACAAAGTACACCCTCCTCAAGCTAATATTCAAAACAAAACAATCATGACTCTTCATAACAGAGTCAACCATGCATCCGTGGAATTTATTCAATCTTGGAAGTACAATTCTCGCCTTACAGTCCACTTATTTAGGCAATTATACCATGCTTTTATTCATATAAATAGGGATACCAGCATGCAATTTCAATGTTTGCATCTTTTCATGTCCTTTAGCATACATAAATACATATATATTGTACATGTGCATCACTTGCACATTTCCATATTATTCATATACATTCATTAAATCTTAGCTCTTATCAGTCTTTTCTGATGAGGATTTACAGTCATCCATATGACTAGTCTCATAGACTCAATCATACTTATGTTTCCCTTTCTCATGGCAACAACCAACAAGAATTTACTCTTGCCCAACTGCTATAAAAGTATTTAAGATTCAAAAATTCAACTAGCTAATTTACAACATTACTCAGGGCAGTAAAATGCCCAAATCCAACTTCTCTTCATGCTTCAAACCATTCTTGGTCAATAGACCTTTATCAGGGAAATCCTTTCTTGGATTCCCTTTCACTACTCTTGAGCATGTTAAGCCATACTTATATGGATACCATCCACCTCTAGATGTCAGTTTGACCCATTGGTCTTCTAGAAATGCCCCCAAGCACTTCTTTTACCATAATCTGGATTAACTCCTTCATTGATCTCTTATAGCTTTAATCTCATAAGGTTATATGCAAACACCACTATCAACATTTTATTCAGGATGGTAACTTTCCTGTTGATACCAAATCACCCTCACTTAAACTGTCCATCGAAAAACCATACTTTAAAACCCACCATAGGTTATAATAGGTCTATTTGCATGTTATATACATGCTTACTCATTATCATATGCATTATATCATATCCTTGTGCACCAAGCATTTTACCCATGCCTACAGTGCATCTAAATTCCAGTTGTCTGCTTTGACATTCACATGTCTAGACATGATTTTAGGTTAACATGTATATACACTTTATTAAGAGAGCCACGAGCTTATAAATTGCTCATATTCCCATATCACTTTACCTCTCTTATGAAGGTTAGATTCATTCCAAAGGACTCCTCGTTCTTTTGCTCAATTAGATTATCCTAACTACATGTTTCATTCATTACATGTCAAGTAATTTGACCTTACAAACTTTCCATCAATCCTTTGATTATGAGGAATTACACATGCGTGGTTTGGTCTTTTATTTAAGCAGTAATTGATACTACCAAGGATTCTATTAATCCATACTAAATTCCTTTAACCATAAGGGATTTTACATAGGGGTCTTAACCCTTATATAAACAACCATCACACATGTAAGAAGCTATGTCTATCCAAGCGGACATACAACATTACACTTGAATACAAAAACTCAGCTCATCCATTCTTTGAAATCATGTAGCTCTATAACAGAATTCTGCCACTTCAGTGATTCACATTCAAGGCTTACCCTAAATGCTTTTCAACGTTTTCCCACTCCTGTAGGAATAGACATCAATCCAACATATCAACAATATAATCCTTCTACTACAGTCATCATGATAAATTTTTCTCTTGTAAGGAGTTTTAAAACAAAATTTCAATCCACAGTCCTTCTTCTCAAGGAGTTAGTGTAGATAATAAACAACTTTTAAAGGAAGAAATACTTTTCAACAAGCTCATCTCAACCTTGATATATCGGTCTTTTTCACTGATCTCTAGCCCATCCAAGCCTAGTGTTTGAAATGTGCTTTGATACCACTTTGTAAGACCCAACCCCCTAATCCTTACTTAAGATGATGGGTCTATTAAATTTCACCTTTCCTTAACCATCTCAAAACCTCTTCTTGAGGGCACCATCGTCTTTTGCTCATCAAGAGCTTTCAAACGACATTAATTGTGCTCAGATATGAGTCCTGGATAAAAAGTTATGGCCTTCCAAAGCTTCTTAGGCCTTCATTGGTCCAAAGGCCACCTCACTGACATGTGGCATCCATGTGGCTCCTAGCCATTCATGCCCTCCCGCATGGTACTGTCATGGCACCTGCCACCTGGCCCATCGGGCCTCTAGATCAATGACCCTAATCACTTGGGTCAACCTTCGTCGTCGTTAGGGTTCTTACCTTAAGGAGTCATACACCACCCTCTGACGATGATCACTTTGGTGGGTTCGCCCTCCAGATCTGTCGACTCTCAGGATTTGACAATCAATGATCCCGATCTCATCAACTCACGAACATGATTGGTGGGTAATGTCTGCCTCCTCAATCACATGTTAAGTGAATAGGTGGGATCCACTCTGGATCAATAAATGAAACTTGATCAACGACTATCGTTTAATCCCCAAAACCTCATCATCGTCAACACTCATCCCCATCCATGCCAAGGCACTATACTGAACATCCTCCGACGAATGGTCAAGATCTGTCATCCTCCAGATCAGAAGATCGAGATTACAATCAACACCATAAATATTTCTAGGTCTCTCGGGTCTTTATCGTCATCGTCACTCTTGGCCAACACATGACCTTACCAACTTTCCAGGATTCAATGACAACACATTTGGATTCGACGATCCATATCTCGTTGTTTTTACCTCTAGCGAATCGATGACCCTCGTTCTTTCTCACGTCCCCTATCGTTGTCAACACTATGGGCCCTCACTCACTTTACCAGTCATCTACTCTCGACAACGATACTTCCCCCAATGTAGGTCCGAGATCTCTCAACCTATAGATATAACGGCTAGGGTTTAAGGTGATAACATAATGACCATTCCGCTCAACTAGGCCCACCCTCGACCCATTGGCCAATTCAACAATTGGCACGCGTCATCTCAAGGAACATTATAATTGCCACATTGGTAGTACTCGTCAACATGACATCACCTTCCCTGTTCCTCACTTGAATGAAACCTAAGGCAGATCTATGGCTGAAATTAGGTCTTGCCTCTGCACCGATCGACGGTTCTCATTAACTCTTGAGACTTCATCGTCGTCGACACCTTGGGCCTTCACTCAATTTTACCAACCGACTATGCTTCGACGATGATGCCATCGACATCTACGATCCAGATCTTTCGAAACCTCTTTCGAAGATCAATGGTTCTCATTCTTTCTCATGACCTTCATCATCGTCAACCCTCTTTGGATCACCACTTTTCTTAACCGACGTTCTATCCCGACGACGATGCGATTAGAATAGAAGGTCTAGATCTTGTCGATTTACTCTTGACATATCAACGACCTTCATTCCACCATATGGTTTTTCGTCAACATCGAACTTTGCACAAGTTCTGGGACTTGGTCGTTCCTGACGACTATACCTCTCTCGACGAAGGGCTAATATTTACTCACTCGACCATCTCAACGGCTAAGATCATCCCCAACTCATACATAGCAATTTCTACAGGAAAATAGTCCAATCTTGGACTTAACCACTTCAAGGAGATCTTCTAAATATTTTCTAAGGCTTACTAGGCCTTCAGGAACTCTCACCTTGCTCTATAAACCACTAAGGCATCCCCTCTTTGCCACTTCGATGGAGATTTGTGTCCCGCAAGATGTCCATACTAGGACATGGGATTCCATAGAAGATTAAGACTCTCTTAATTACACAAAGATCTCCCTCAAGCACTGAGACATTCCACCACCTATCTCAAAGTACTTTTGTCTCTTCCTTCTAGCATGGGTTAAATCCTGCAACCGTTCCAGGAATCGAAGTCCTCGAGCTCTTCGAACCAGGAAATATCTTAGGTTTAACAACCTTCCTTGACCTCCCTCAAGCCACTATCATGGTTAAGGTAGTGTTCCTTTGAGGAATAAGTCATCACACTTCCTTCCTCTCAGAGCTCTCATTTTTCTCTTACAGATCCAGTCCCCCTACTCAAGACACCCTTTTACCACAATCGTTAATCAATAGTGCACACTAGAATCCATGGACACATGCTTATTTACTTTTTAATTTAAAATAGTTACAATGTGCTCATGTTCATGTGAGTAATGCACATGCAACTCCATCCATATACTTTATCGTACAAGTATAATGGTTTTCCAATGGAACAATACATAAGCCCACAAATCAGACATACACATTTACCACACCATCACATGAATACATCCTTTACTTTCAATTAAGTTACACATAGTGAAAGATACTTATTTGTTACGAATTATAGCCAACCAACCAATTGTGGGAGTACGCCTTTCCACCCAACCATAGGCTCTGCTCACTTAGTAACTTTGACTATAGGTCACCCCCATGTTAGGCCATGATACCAACAAGGGATCTCTCTCTCTCTCTCTGTTGACTCCTCAAGTCAAGAAGGTCAATCAGGAGGTTAATCTCCTCCATTCCTCTTGTAGCAACAAAAGTTTCCCTTCTTCCCCATTGAGTGCAGGACCTACATGGGGTTTATAAGATACCTTTGCAACTCGATTTCCTTCATATAGGAGAGTCCCTTCACAACTACATTGTCCCTCAATGCCCTCTCCTTCTAGTGTCAGTTTCGTCCCAGCAAGCATCAAGCCCGCAACCCTTGTTTGCTCCTATCTGGGCTTCGAGTATTCTCTGCTCTAACTCAAAACTCTCCCATGAGTACTTCTTCTCTGCTCCTTGGGTCTTCTATGTGTTGCTTCTCTAACCAAAACTCTTTCTTTGCTGCACGCACCCATGCATTCTGTCATGCATGAACTCATGCATTCTCTCCTTTTCCTCTGTGTGATGCTTCTCTTTTCATACACCTACTTTTTCTTGCACTCTCTCCCCCCCAGGAAGGTTCTCAAACTCTCTTATTCCTTCTGTTAGAAGGAACTCGAGTTCAACACAGTTCAACTTGGAAAGTGTGACACGGTACTTGGTGGTACCCCTACCTGACATTTTTCTGTTGTCCTAGCCAATCCTTCCCCATACTTCCATTCATTGAGGTGGTTGGTCGTTCAACTACCAACCCCTTCATATTAAATGTCTTGCTTCAACTGCAAGCTAGAGGGTATTTCCTCCTCATAATTCGTCAAGGTGGCTTTGGGTTATTTTACACATGAATCCCCTTCTCTGCCCCTCACTAATCCTTTTTGTGGTATCATGGCCAATACTTTTAAGGCTTCACCCACAGTTAGTTGGTTGGCATTTTCAATTAATCAATAATACATTTACAGTGTTTACAAGCCTTTGCATGACAATCACTAACCATGATTAATTACATATAATCAAGGGTTTAGAAAGGGAGGTATTACATTATCAAAACTTTAGTGATATTGGAATGCTTATATTAATGCTTTTCAAGCATCAAAATAACATTTTAAAGAAATCCAAGTAATCTCCTACTTTTCTTAAGGTCCGATACAACAATTTTGGTCTCAGTAGACGTTAACCATCATCATCATAATATCAATTAATTACTATAATAAAACAAGGGTTGCATGAACCGATGAATAAAACTATAATATTCATAAATATAATATAAACATAATAAATATATTATAAATATATTTATAGCCTGCAACAGACCCGTGAAACTCAACAGCAGGCAGAAAACAGAATTAACGACAGTGAAGCAGTACGAGAAGTAGTAGTACAAGAAGTAGGAGCTGAATTGGGTTTGAAAGATGCTGAAACGGGGACTTCCTCAGATTGTTCAAATGATTTCAAACCAAACAATGAAGACACCGAGATGGGAAAGGTACGAGAAGTAGTAGTACAAGAAGTAGTAGCTGAAGTGGGTTTGAAAGATGTTGGAACGGGGACATCCTCCGATTGTTCAAATGTTTTCAAATCAAACGACAGAGAGGCCGAGATGGGAAAGGAAGCAGCTGCTGCAGTCAAATTGCAGAAAGTGTATAGGAGCTACAGAACAAGGCGAAATCTTGCAGACTGTGCAGTAGTGGCCGAGGAATTATGGTTTGTTTTCTTTTAATCCATCTCACACAAGCGTAGCTGTTCTCTGATTTTACATAAGTTTATGAATTTTCTGTTAGAAGGTACTTGTCGAAAAGTGGTCTTTGTGATTGACCGTGTAGGGGTTTACTCATAAATTTATGAATTTTCTTTTTTCTAAAGGTTTTTCTTTTCAGTCGTTGTATGTTCAAATTTACATAATACTATGTTTGCATTTCTAAATCCTAAATCCTTATATGTAAATTTGGGATTTGAGATTTTGATAAATTTACTACAAGGTTATTTTGGATAGAGGTTAGCAAGATATAGTTTAACATCTACTGGTCCATGTCTCAATAGGAGCGTAATTGTACAGTATTAAGTATTCTGTAGCAAGTTGCGTGAAGGCTAATAGTTTGGAATCTGAACGGTTATATGTTGTACCCAAATCTATTTAATGAGGAATGGGATTTTGTATATTTTTCTTTCCAAAATATGGTTATCTATATACTGTGTGTTCTATACACATTCTCTGCAGTTTTTTAGTATGTTATCATTGTCAAAGTTCTGAGTTTCTGGAGATAAGTAGTCAGAATCAGATTTGACTGATTGAGTACAATTGCTAATATCAAAGTGAGCATTAGAATAAGATTTCGAGGGTATAACATGCTCGCAATCATCGCAGAAAACCAAAGACTGGTAAAGCGATCTCATGGTATTGGGTTCTACCTCTGGAAACTCTAGATGAGGATGTTACAACTGAATAAAGACTTCCTCTGTATCATGGAGGGTAAGGAAACGAAGCCCACCGCATAACAGAACGAGATCAGTAAGTGGGAGGCCAGAGATGATAAGGCTCTTGACTGTGTAATCTTAAATTTAGGCGACCATGTGGTATACATGCAAGTGATGCGGGTACCCCCAAGAAGATTGGGGTCAGTTGGTAAACATGTATAGATCACAAGATGGCAACAAAAGATTATTCTAGTGGAGAAACTCT
>ML783406.1:409154-437796 GCA_009831015.1 Picea engelmannii | reverse complement strand
GTGTGTGTGTGTGTGTGTGAGCACATTATCAATCTTTTAATCTCAGTGGCTGTCAGGTTCTGCCCTATTAAGCATTCGGGATTTTGCTTACTGTCTGTCAGCCACACTCGAAGAAGATATTTCATGTTACATTTTTGGGGTATTGGCTATGGGGTTCTCAGGTCATCTTTCGAGAGTTGCATGTTACTGTTAATATCGATTTTCTGTTAATACGCCTGAATAAAATCTTGTTTTGTAGTTTTTAATGTTATATGTGTTATGGCTTCCAGTTGAACTCGGGAAAGGTTATAGCAGTTGGAGCTGGTTCTCGTGGCAAGGATGGAAACACTATTCCTGTTAGTGTTAAGGAGGGTGACCATGTTCTTCTTCCTGAATATGGTGGCACAGAAGTAAAACTTGCAGAAAAAGAGTAAGTGTTAATGGTTATATCTCATTCTTTTTTGTTTGATGGCTATATCTCATAGACCACTCTGTTTTAAGACCACATTGACGTGCGGTGTGGCTCATATGACGGGAGAAGACTGTCAATGCTGTGCTGGATACACTTCTAGCAGATGCATTCTTCTGCTATATGGGAATGCTCTATCTCCTTTTCTATATGATGAATTGTTGTTGACAAAACTGTGTAGGTAGGAAGTGCACACACAAACACACAAATATATGTACTCGCAAGTTAAATGCATATACACGTGAAATATTTATACAAGAGAAATATCAGAAATATTTTAAAACTCTGGGCAGTTGCCTGCATGACGACACGCAAAAGTGGATACATGTGCGAGTCAAAAAAACGGTATACATTTTACTAAATGTTGAAGACAGAACACTGTTAGGCACTGCATTGGATAAAGGACAATGCCTATTGTTGTCTTGTTTATATTGGCATTTAGGATTTTCTGTGATACTTGAGATGGTAATAATCTTAATAAGTTGTAGTTTGCTTAATGATGTTTAACTAAGATTTTAGCAACTTATTCGTTATGGCACCTTGACTTAAAATATGTGAATTCAAACATCTTTATGTTTAGTACTTATCTCTTATAGTTTCCTAATTTAATCATTCCCTTTGAAGTTATAAATTTTGAATTTGTTTTAATCTTTGGATCTGGTTTCAGGTACCACTTGTATCGAGACGATGACATTCTTGGCATCTTGCAGGATTGAGTTTGCCTACAGTCAGGGTACACAGTTTTGATTCTAGTGAAGGCAGTTTGAATTGTTTTGTTAAACAATTTGACAGAGTGTTTGGAGATGGCAGGGAAACTTAGGTGCTGATCTCATGCTTGTAGTTTGTTAGTTTGGGTAGCCAATATAAATTTGCAAAAAGTCTCAACTTGCAAAGAGTCAATTTTACGCAACCTGAAGTTGGAATGCAATTTTGCCGTAGCTATCTTTTTCAATTATATTGGAAATAATACATTGATTGTAAGCAAGAAAATTGAGGAAATATTGCTTTAATGTGCATGCATCAAAGATTTTAGTGGACAAAGAGCGAGTTAAGTAGGCATATTTCTAGCTAATAAGTTTTATTGCCTTTATTTGAATTATTTTTTAGTTTTGGTTTATGTAGGAAAGTAGTTGTCATAAAGAAGCGTAAAAGCAAATAAAATATAAATTTGAAGCATTGCCTCTTCTTGCCTAGGATAGCTGATAAATCATTGAATCTCAGATGGAGTACTGGGCTAAATGAATGGAGCTACTACTACAGAAAATGCAAAAGTGCAGGCAGTGCAAGAACCAGAAATTGTGAATTTGATGCTTAAGAAGAGCTGACGGTTATTTGTCCTGCCTTGTTGAACCAAAACGCTTTAGTTTATTACATGGTTGTCAGCCAATTTAATGGTGCTTTGAATCTCCATCAATGCCTAGGTTTGATTTGCTGTTCTCAACCTCGAGGTACATATTAGGGTTTTATATGGTAAAATCTCACATACATAGAAATAAAATAAAGTACTTTTTATTAGGACAGGGGAGTGTTCTTATAGCATACCATTCATTAAATCTCTTAGCCTAGTTTTTTTATCTCCATGAATAACCGCATGTGAGTCAGTGCAACCAGAGGTTTTAACATGTCACCAAACATTGATAATTGCAGAAGGTGTTGGATGGAAAATTTATCGAGTTCTTTGGAAATTCAGTTTTGTTCCTATTCATATTGAAACCGTGATGAATTGGGTTTTGATAAATTATAGTTCCTTATTTACAAGAGCCATTATTGCCATGTATCTTTCTTATGGACAAGGTTATGGCACTCAATATTTAAACTATAGGAAAATGGACAATCAATGAGAAAGAGAAGTGAACCCAACCTTAATAAACGTGTGATGTGTCTTTATGGACAAAATATATAAACTCAAATTATATAGTTCTGTTTTTGATGAGGAAATGTTACCATTAAGTAATTTGCATATTTCTGTATGCGCACGTATTCATAGATTGGCTTGCGGTCTAGCAGAAAGTTTGATTGATTTGAATAAGAATGAGCTCGAGTTTGATTTGCTTGAAACTAGGTTGAAGTCAAGTAAGTCTGATTAAATGGTGCCAATTTAAGAGAAAATGGATGCGTTGAAGTCAAGTAAGTCTGATTATTAAATGGTGCAAATTTAAGAGAAAATGGATGCCACCAGAAAAAAGTAATCAAGAGAAAAGGATGCTATGGTCTCTTACACCATTATTACAAAGGAACTTTATATTTTAGTGGAATTTGATTATAGAAAATAAGTGATTTCAAGTGTTCGAAGAGACGACTTTGGACATTGGTGCTAATCAACATTATTTGATTCCTGTGTTAAATTATCTGTGAAAATTTTGGTTTGATATCAACATGATTCGAGCTTCAATTATCTCTGAAAATGGGATTCAGAGAAATAAAGATCGAGACGAGAAAGGGATGTCATGGAATAAAGATAGAGATGAGAGGGATGTCATGGTCTCTCAGAACAGATCATAAGGACCGAGATGAAAAAGTATGTCGTATATGGGAGTCTGAACTTTAGTGCTCAATCCAGTCAACTTGTTTCATGATTCTCGGTGCTTATCCTGATTCACGCTTCTCTGTACGTGTGAGTGTTGAGTCAACGTGATTCATGTTTCTCTGTACTGGTGAGTAAGATGTGATTTCAAGTATTTTGAGTTGAACTTTTCGACATGATTTGCTTTTCTGCACTTGTGAAGAATATGTGATTACAAGTTTTTGAGTTGAAGTTGGAACTTTACCTTTGTGTAAACATTCCATTAAACGAAAATCGTTTAAACAGAAGAAATCCGTGTCTTCTACGCGGCATCCTTACTCTCTACGCTCTCTTTGATTCCTTAACTCCTTTGCCCTCCGTTGCTCGAGCTCTTCTCAGTCGCCATTACAGACTCATAGAGCTGCATCAGCTTTTCAATGTTGGCTATGAAAGTGTCATGATATGCTTTCAGATCTTTGAAATATTGTGACTGACAAAGCTTCAACTCCTGCCCTTTTTTCGCAGCAAAGCATACGCAAGTTGCTTCTCTTTCCATACATTCTCTCCCTTTTCATCATCGGGTTACCAAAGTTTAAAGTCTCCCCATTCACCAGAGATTTCACAACACTCTTTATCTTGTTCCAACAAGTTTGGAAGTAATGCACAAAATTCGCTTCTCTATGTGCGAGTCACATATTCATGTCCCCTTTAGAACAGTTGTCAGGTTCTCTGAAACAAGAATGTCACCGTGCAAACTTGTGTTTCTGCTATTTCAGGTTTCCTTGTCTTGTACTCATTGCTCAGACACTGTTTTGTTGTATTTATCATTAATTCTCTTCTGGCTACCTCCAAAATAATAATGGTGATATTAATATAAGAACTTACATTTGTCAATAATAATCTAAAGAGGATACTAATATGGATCTAGAATAGTTAATATCCTCTTTAGATTTTTCCAATTGTGAGTTCCTATATTAATACTACTATTATTTTTCTGACGCTTGAGCAAATTAATGATAGGTAAGACAAAACAAAGTCTGAGCAACAAGTATACAAGATAAAGCAACCTGCAATAACAGAAACTATAAGTTTGCCTGGTGACATTCTTCTTTTAGACGACCTGACAAATATTCTAAAGGAGACTTGGATAGAGCATCTTACTCGCACAACTTTGTGCATTACTTTCAAAGTTTGGGTAAAACGAGTGCCGTGGTATTTTTGTTGAATGAGGAGAATTTAAACTTTGGGAATCCGGCAAGAAAGTGGGGAGAGAGTGTATGCAAAGGGGAACAACGTTCGGATGCTTGGCTGCAAAAGGAACAGAAGTAAAGTTTTCTCAGTTGCATTATTTTGAAGATCTAAAAACCATATCATGACACTTTAGTAGCCCTCGTTGAAGAGCTGAAGCAGCTCTATGAGTCTTGTTTTGGCTTCGTTTGATGATTAGGGTCAAGTGTTTTTTTTTTGACGAGAACGGTTAGGCTGTATTAAGCATCTTTCTGGCAAGCCAGAATCAGAAAGTTACAAATTTGAAGAAGGTTGGTGACCTCTAACAGTGCTGCCAACCTTCTTGTGAATGTCTTGGGAGTCCAGTCCCGTTTGCTTCTTGAGCTAATTCGAGAAAATGACAAAAAATGCATACATGGGTAAATTCTCACAAACTGTGAGCACAGTAGAAGACAGAAGCAAAGCATTAAACCGCGGAGGATGAAATTTTCCCTTTAAAAAAGGGATCCAGCTTTTTTTGAGAACCTAAAGAAATGTTGGAGGTCGCCTCCTTTTCTTTGTGCACTTTGTTGGTCCTTCGCCCTCGGGTAAGGGGTGGAGACGGAACTGAAATGTCTTCAGTTTCAGAAGTTTCCACAGAGCCGCTAGAGGGGACTGAAACAACCAGATCTGCAGGGGCAGGGGGCTCCGGATCTGAGGCCCGAACTTCTCTTGTTGCTACTGACTCTGGGGGGTGGAATCCGGTAGGCTTTCGTCTGTCAGAGGATTTTCCTTAACTGCTGTTGTTTCTGGATCTAGGGCTTCGTCTTCCTTCAACGCATCAAAGCTGTTTTTATTTTCTAGAGTTGCCTCTGCTGAATGAGTGGCCTTCTGAGCCTGGGGTAGTGGATTCTTTCGCTTTGGCTGCCTTCGTCGGTTAGATACTGGCTGAAAATCATTTTTTTTGATTGGTCCCGGCACCTCAGAGGCTTTGGGGCAGCTTTTTGCGGAATGACCGTAAGCATTGGCACCGGAGGCACTTAAAAGGAATCTGCTCATAGTCCTGCTCTTGGATATGGCACCATTCCCCCAAGGAGAGCTTAATGGCTTCCGACATGCCTTCCTCGAGGTTAACCTCCACACAAATTCGAGCGCAGGTATACTGATCCCCTTTCGGCTCCACACTGTCCAGGAAACGCCCTAGCTTATTGCCGATGTCCTCCAGAGAACTTTTCCCCCAGAGATGCAAGGGAAGATGAGGCAGCCAAATCCAAACAGGGGCTACGGTGATCTCGACTCCGGGATTGAAGTCAAGAGTCCAGGGGGCTAAGAACAACCCTCTCACTCCCATGAAATAGGGTCCAGATCTGAAAACTAGATCACAATCCTCTGTCCTCGAGAAGCTGAAGACAAAAAAACCCTTGCCTACTGCGCACAAAGAGACTTTTCCTTGTATCAGCGACTTCCAACGATCATCCATCCATGCCTCCACCGTTTTGGGGCTGGGCCATAACCCCGTAAACTTTTCGATGAGGGCCTTTTCTGCTAGAAAAAGGGCAAGATTGCAAGGCTCCTCTGGAGATAGCTCCAACGAAGGGATCTCGTCCCTCTTCTTAACAAACTTAGACAAGAGAGAAGGCTTGGATTTCGGTCCTGTCAAGCGGACTAACGCTTTGAATGCTTCCAAAGGATCTTCTTCCATCTCGGCAATCAGATTTGGGGCCATCGAATCAGGTCGTCGACCACCAACAAACAAATCGCAGAGGCGTCGACCACCAGCACAGGTCGATCGTTGCCTCCAAAACGCGTGCAAAAACGTAGGGGGGACGATCACGTCGATCCGCGGCTATGACCGACGGCTACAAACGAATCCGCGCCCCTGCAATCGCAAGATCAGAGCCGAGACGGCTAGGGTTTAGGCCCTAGCCGCAATGGCATTTCGATTTGCTTCGGCATTTAACAGTAAGTCCTATCTACTATTAGGGTCAAGTGTTACACTCTATTTGGACAATCTTTTCAGGATTTGTTTAAGAAAATGATCAATGATCTCTTCTTACACCCTCGTGTTTTTTTAATTTTTTCGCTTCATTTAATGATTAGGGTTACATATTATACTTTATTTGAATGATTTACCATATTTTATGAATTTTATTTAAATTTAGGAATTGGATTTTTCTGGTTGTTAAAATTTCAAAGTAATTCAAGAGTTTAGTGACTTTGAAAAAAAATATCAAGATAATAAACATATTTTGCATTAAAATCATGATTAGGGTTACGTATTATATTTTATTTGAACGGTTTACCATATTTTATGAATTTGATCAAAATTTCGGAATTGGAATTTTCTAATTGATTTTGAAAGTATTCAAGAGTTTAGTGACTTTGAACAAAAAAAAATTCAAGATAATAAAGATATTTTGAATTAAAATCATCTTGTTAGAGAGTTACACCATTTATAATATTATAATATTTAAAGATTAATAATATTATAATATTTATTATAATATTTAGAGATTCAATAGTTTAATTTTATCATTTATAATATTCATGATATAATATTTAGATATTTAACATTATCTACAACTTCAATTCTCCATTATAACTTTATTTTTCCAATGAGAATTGATTTATAATCTTAGTTTCTTCATGAGAAATGGCTTACAACATATCTAATTCATAGATCAAAATAATAAATAGTGTATTTTTCTTTTGTCTCCAACTCTAATCATGGATAGATTATGTGATTAAATCTACTTAATAGAAATGATGGTAGAATTTTTGTTAAAAATGATCATAGAAAAGAAACAATTAATTTATATATACAACTAAAGTGGGCCTAATGGTTAAGAACATGAGTTTTTTCTTTGGAGGTCACATGTTCAAATACAAGTTTGATGAAATTAGACATCATTTTTATTAAAGATTTTGTAAAAGAATATTTTAATTTTGGGATTATATTTTTCTTAGTTCTAAGAAGAAGAGAAGTATTTCACCACCCCAAAGGGTTGATATGTGTATTAAATGGTTTATGGTTAAAGTTGAAAAACTTTTTGACATCTCTTGATAAATTTAGTGATTAATCTTGTGTCAAGGATTTTTATTTCAATCAAGATCTAAATAATGTTCATGATGATAGTTTAATGGATTTAGTGATTAATCATGTGCCAAGGATTTTTATTCCAATCAAGGTCTAAATAATGTTCATGATGATAATTTACATGGTTTAATAATGTTTACGAGAATAGTGTTAATTCTCTTATACCACATCTAATTTATTTTACTTCAACAATTCATTTAGAACCCTTAAATTATTTTCTTCAATAAAATTTGAAAACTTTTGATAAAATAAATGTACTTGTATAACTATAGAAATGCAGTGGAAATAACTAGAGAAATCAAACACATAACAGTATTTTTTTTTTCATCCAACAAGAATTTTTCTTCACTATATTAACTATGGAAAATTTCTCCTTAAAATCCTCCTTGAAATCCTTCTCTACAATCCCTCACTATTTTTGAGACGAACAAAGTTCGCTCACACAAGAATTATCCAAAATATTTGGAATATAACAAAGTAATCCATATAGGACTGTAAACAATAAATGAATAGATAAGATATAATATAATATATAATGAGATGATTACAATTGAGAAATGAGGGCCTGCTTATATATCCACGCAAGGGTGCCCTTTACCAATAGTCATGTCCTTTGAGACATGACCTTTCATTATTAATAATTATTATTTATTAACTATTATTATGTTATGAATATCTATTTATGTATATTTTATGTTCATAACAATTCTCTTCAGTCACTCGAGTCTCTCACTCGAGAAAATCACCTCTATCACTTTGAAGATTAGAGATTTTCCCTATGGAGAAATTATAAAGTGAACCTAAAGGATTAGGTTCACTTTATAATTTCTCCATAGGGGAAAATCCCTAATCTCACTTCTTGAGAAAATCGCCTCCTCTATCACTTTGAAGATTAGGGATTTGCCCTATGGAAAAATTATAAAGTGAACCCAAAGAAATTATAAAGTGAACTTAATCCTAACCCTAGATTTTTAAAGTGATCAACGATTGAGATCTAATCTCATGTTCACTTTAGATTTAATGACTAATACTTAATTTAAATACTAATGTTAAATACTTGGGCATTAAATTAAATTAAACTCACTTTATTACAAAAAAACATTCTCTTTATTAGTCACTTAATAAAGTGAATCTTCTAAGATTCTGAGAGGTAATAATGTCGACTCCCACGTGTTACCGACATGGACTCCCATGTGTTGACACTAATCGACATGGAAGTACCTGTCATGCTTACTAAAACATCAACAAATAATTTAATATTCAAAATATTTTATGATGCCCACAAAACATATGGATCACCAATAGTTTTGTTGTGCATTGTGCTTTCAATTTATTTTGGAAAAGATAATAACAAATTTTTCCTTAATTATTTTTAGAATTTTACTATGCATAAAATAAAATAATATTTTAAATTTGTATAGGATGTTTTTGTTTTTATTTAAATTTTTTTTTTTTTTTTGTTTTTTTAATGATGATGATGATTAATGTCCATTGAGACCAAAATTGGTCTATCGAACCTTAAGAAAAGTAAGATATTACTTGGATTTATTTAAAATGTTATTTTGAAGCTTGAAAAACATTAGAAGGTTAGGAAGGTCAGTATTGCGACAAATATTTTGAAATTGTTATCTAATTTAAGTATACGCATCTAGGAGAAAATGCTTTTCATCTTCAACCTTTTTGGTGGCACAAAGGTGACGTATTTTTTTTTGCCATGGTGTTTTGGTGATTTCCTAATGCCCAATTTCACTATGAAACTCATGAGTTTTAGAGTATTAGTTCTCATTTTAAACAATATTGATTCTCTTCTGTACGCTAGACAAAACGAAGAGATACTTTTGATGTTCAAGGTTAGGGTTAACCATCTCCCTATAATATCTTAATAATAGTTAGTGGCTATGGAGTGCTTGGTGTGGGAAATTGTTCTTTATTTTGGAGGAAATTAAAAAACACTTTTCGATTGGGGTTTGGATATGTATCAAATGATCATGTGGAAGAATTGACTCTATTTTAGGGGTTGATGAAAGTTATATCAAAAGACATATTGTAATATGGGATTTGGCTTTAGTTATCAAATTGAATTTCAAAACCTTCTCTTCGAGTGATGGCAAGTTTATAAGAATATAAGAAAGGTAGTTGCTAGGTTTGAAAGTGTTGAACATTGTTAGATCTTAAGAGAGTTTAACAAAAAAACAGATCAATTGACCACTAGGGTTGCTCAACTAGCTTGTGGTGCCATAAAACTAAAAGTGGGGTTTCATCCACCCCCATATTTGAAGTTATAATATCCCTTCTTCTAACTTGTATGCTTTGAGTCTAGATCCAAATATGCAATTGATGGATTTGAAATTAGTCTGTCAATGACCTCATAAAGTCCACTCATGGTTTCTTCATCTTAATCTCTTGATACCCCAAACAATCTACGATCTAAATAGCATGCTACTGCATGTAAAGGTTTATGCATCATCTTCCATTTTTTTTATCAATTACCTCCCATATCTTTCGGTAATCAACTTCCACATTATCAAAGGCACTTGCAATGGATTCCTTGCAATGATCCATGGCCTCATAAACAAAACCCATACAAGGTTTCTCACCATCAACCATGCGGAGCACATCAAGATTTGGATCACAAATTTAAAAACTTTGTCAACATTTTTCCAAAAGCTATTGCTGAGCACTATTTGTTCCATTTTTTCCCCTTTGATTCTTTTGAAAGGTGAGATTTCTCCCACTTAGTAGTGCATAAAACAACTCTTAGGTTTGTTTTTTCCTCAACAACTCTTTTCAGAGTAATGTAAAACATGGCAAACCTTGTATCACAAGGCCTCAACAACTCTCTAGATGCATCATTTCCTATATATGCTCTAAGTGAGACGATGGTTGAAGATAAAGTTTGCAATTGCTTTTGCTCTCCAGATTGTTTCATTGACCCATAGAAATTTGTCTAAATTGCGCAACAATAAATCCAAGCAGTGAGTTGCACAAGTGATCCAATAAATGCTTGTGTACTTCTCCATAATCTTTTTTCCTGCACCAACACAATTTGATGCATTATCTGTGACAACTTGGACAACATTTTTCTCCCTAACCTTTGGAATTGCTTCATCCAAAATTCTAAAAATAAATTCTTCTATCTTCACTTGAGCCATTGTGTTAACCGCCTTAAAAAAATACTCTTTGAGGGCAATAAACCAACACATTAGTCCATGGTCTATGCCACAAATCTAACCAACCATCACTCAAAATTGTGCAACATGTATGCTTCCATTGAATGGAGTTACACATGCATACAAATTACACATGGAATTACACATTGAATGGAATTACACATGCATACAAAAATATGCAATAACATCATCAACTTCTTGTCTCTCCACATGTTTCTAAAATTGATGTAATGTTGTGGCTCCACCCATTTTTGCTGGTGTAGAACTTGAGCCACCAATGTTTGAATAAGAATGAATGGTGTTTGAGAAAGACATGACAATCTCCTTTTGAATTCACTACCTCTTCATCTTGTTTTTTTGCCTTTCTTTGATTTGTTATAGTTTTTCTCTACTACATCTTTCTGTTCACCATATATCTTTTTTCATCCTTCCACACCACCTCCACTTCCATTACTGATACCAAGGAGGTGTTCCACTACTATTGTTAAAGAGCCAGTGAATGTATGCCCACATAACTAATAGACAAGATCTTCCCCTCTTTCTTGACATGTTTCCATGCCTTGGTTGTGGATTTTGGAGGTGCCATTAAATGAAGGTTTTGCATCTTATTTTTTTTTTTTTTTTACAGTAATTAGATTTTAAAATTAAAGCTTAAAAGGAGAGGGTTTCAAGTTCTAACAAAATATACATTGATTAAAAAAAATGCACTTGAAGCTTGAAAAATGATTGTGCTGCTCACTGATGTACCCTAGGGTTAGCGCTACTCACTAATGTATCCCTAGGGCTAGCTCTGCTCACTGTTGTTGGGGCTTGTTCTACTCACTGGTCACTGATATATCAAGTATCCCCAGGGCCTTCTCTTCACACAAGTCACTTCTAGTGCCGTTTACTACTTTTCCTACACAATGGAACCAAAAACATTACCCGCCTGTCCCTAGCCACGACCCTTCTCTTTCAAGTTTCCATTGTAGTCTGGAATCTATCCAAATCGACCACGGGCCACAACCACATGCACCTGACACACTTCAAACTTCATAAGTTAGAATTGTTGGCCCTTGGCTAATGTGGCAGTTGACTGAACTCGATTGAAGGTACCAACTTCCAAGAGCCTTCACCCTCTACTATTCATTGCACTTGTAAGTTGTAGATTGTAGTTTGAACTTTGCCCAGATCGACCATGGGTCATGATTGGAGGTGCGTAGGAAACCAAAAGAATTAAGTTAGAACTTAGAAATGTCGGGTCGATCGTTAGAGTAGGATGGTAGCTAGCTAGCCGTTGGACTCGGTCAAGACTCGATGGCATCGAGATTCTGGTTGTGGGTCAGTTCAGATCAAAGTATGAAAGATAAATTCCAAATGTGATTTGCAAATCTAATGGAGAATGGGCATGGGTTGTAGGTGGAGGAGTATTGTAATGAAGCTTGGTGGTGACAATTTAGGTTTTTTTTTTTTTCAGGTTTTGTTTTTTGTTTTTGTTTAAAATCATGAGTGGTCGAACCTAATTGAACCCTGGCTGAGTGTCAATGAATTTGGATGAATTTTTTTGTGTGTTCATGTACAGATTCGAGTTTGCCTTAAAGTTTGTCTTGAAGTTCGACAAAATTGATCGAATATGTTTTGGATCGAATGAAAATCGATGAATTTAGAACTTAATGGTTGAAATTCGCTGAACACAGTGCTTAGCTTTTAGGTAGTTCATGCTCCTTAGAAAAATAGGGTTGTTGTCCAACAAGAACCCTAAATAAGATATTACAACATAAATGTAAGACTTGTTGCATTTATTGTTTGTCTTCTTCATTTGCACTTGTGCTGCTCACTACCTTCCATTTAATCACTGAAGTATGAAAACTGCATCGAAAATAATCATGCACCACTGGGGTTCCCACAGAGGGATTTTTTCCATTTCCCTATGCGACTTGAAGTCCCTTTTTGCAAATCCCAGAGCTAAAAACATTATTTTTCCACATATACGCACCCTGTCTATATTACAACATGCATATACGCAGGTTGCACCACTACAGGCCACGTACATCGAGAAATGTGCCTAAAATTAAAAAATGGTGTCGGGTTTCCATGTCACGTCACGAGATCAATGATCCCTGGCCTTCCATATACTGGAAACGTTCCGGCTCGACCCTTCAGTTCCACTTGAAGGCTATAACTGGGCCAAATCCAAGCTATGGAAAAGAGGAGAAAGAATTCAACTTTGAGAGCAAAGTTACTCTGGAGAAATTATTCACTTCACATTGAGTTTGCATCCCTTTGTCCTTTAAGTCTGAACACATTGTTCAAGCTCTTTCCTTATTGATTGAGAACTTTATTGTCTCTCTTACATGAGCTTACCTTTGTCGAAGGATTGAAGTGGTGGAGACCTAGCTGGAAGGAACTTAGTTTCTCGGTTTCGAACTGTGCCGACACGAAAGTTTGTAACTCATTCACTTATGCTGATTATATCTTAATAGAAATACTCTTTTCTCGTCCAATTAATATCTCGCAAATATTTGAATTTTTATTCCATGGGAGTATTTGTTATGAATGTTGGTGGATTCTACTATTGAATGTGCTAACATTATATATTATCACCATATGCTTGCGTTGCTTGGTTGTTGATGACTAGTTGCAGGTATATTGCTTTGGGTCGAGTGCTCAACAATGGACTTCATCGAACGTCTGGATGAGGTAGGCCTCTTATTTTGTCTTGTTAGCATATTTGTTTATATAGCATACTTGAGAATAGAGTTGATTTCTGTAGTAATTTTCGTCTGTTGTGGTTTACCCCTAGTCATAAAGAGATTTTCCTTGTAACAGAATTGGGGACCATACTGGGGATAAAATCTTCTTTTTTGGGCTTTGGAGTGTTTTTCTCTTTAGATTTCTCTCGTTCATATTGAGTTTCTTGTCGTATGATTTCTTGACAACCTCTGTTCACTCTGAATCTGAGTTTCTTAGCCTTCTCCTTAGCCTAGCTGTGGTTTGACACATATACATGGGTTTTTGCTTGATAGTCGCGTACGTGTGTTGTACTTCTGCAAGCTGCATACATACGTGTTTTTCCCTTGAACAGTCACATACATCAATCTTTGTTGCTTGATTTTTGGGTTTGGTGGTTGCTGGGTAGGTTTTGATGATTGTCGAGTCTTCTTGGGTCTCTGTGGTGACTGTTAAGTATCTGTGGAATGACAAGAAACCTGTCTTTGGTTGAATTTTTGGGCAGTGCCTTTCTCATCATATTTTCATTTTGATTGTCCTTGCACCTTGGGATGGGTGTTTTGCTCCTTGATATCCTACTTGGGTTGTCTCTGTCTATACATGGTAGAGTCTTTATATCAAGTTGTTGTTTAGTCCTTGCATTTTCATTCTCTTATATTGAAAATACAAAAATATTATGTATTTTACATTGATTGACATTTTGATCTCTTGAGTCTTTGTCATTTATCTTAGTGCATATAAAAAAATATTGTGTTTTATTTAGAATTATAGAATTGAATTGAAAATTGTATTTTTGAAAAACATATCATTTATTGGAAATTGAAGTTAGGACTTTACATTGTATTCATATTCATTTATTTTACTTACTAAGTCATAACATCACTAGTTTCACGACCACACATTTTGAGTAAGCAAGGAGATTAAAATTAATGCTATAATTTAAAATTGATTAGTAACGATTTTATTTTCTAGGGTGCACATACTAGCTTAGGATTTAGAGTCTTGGAATATGATTTTGTGAGTAAACTTCTCCAAGGCTATTAAATCAATATATATATCTGAATAAGGGAGTGAAGAAATCCATTGTATAATTGGTAATATCAGGAAGCTCTGCTTAGTACGCCAGAGTTAAGCACGAGGTCGCATGAGGTTGGTTGAAGGGATATCTCCCTGATACCTTCTTAATGTCAAATATATTTATGGGGATCTATTCATATATGGGGATCTTGCTAGTGCCCTTACTTTTGTGAGAGACAGTGCTTTCAAGGTTTTGAGATTTTCTACCCTACCCATACGATGGACTTGACTTACGATTGTTCGCCTATGCATTGGTTATACCGTGATTGCTTAGTTGTTTGAATTAGGTACCACATATGTTACTTGCATGGGTTATTCTGCAGGTACCTTGGGTCAGATAAGGATTGGACAACACACAACCTTTATGGAGGATTACCTCTCCGGGGGGATCTGACCGACTGATTGTTAAGCCCACGAGGTCCCTTATAACTGATTATGTTTCCTCCAATTTTTAGCAGCGGAGTCTCAGGTCCCTCTTGGGCGAGGCATACCTAATTTAGAGAGGGAGGTCCCTTTCAGCCACTTTATCCTGTTTGTGTGCATATTGGCCATTTGATTATTTTTTGGTGTGCTCTTTGATTATTAGTATACCTTTGATATTTTATACCGTGCTTTGAGTTTTCATTATCATGGAGAATGGATTTCCTATGACTCTCTCCTTTACCACTACCCCCTCCATGATGTTCACTCATTTCATGGGGACGAATCCGTCCACTTTTCTTGATGGTATGCATAATTATGACACTCAGTCCATGCCTTGGGTCTCTAATCATTTTTCTATTGATATGCCAAACATGCCTTCACCCTTTCCATCCTCTCCCTAGCCCACTTATGTGAATCCTAGTTTTAGATATGGGGGCACCATGGCCTGACGTCTACGTCTTCATTTGATAGGAGTCATGTCCCTCTACCAACTCTCACTGTGGGAGCCTGGAACCTCCCCTCTTACAGATCCAGTCCTAGCCATGTTTTTTCAGGAGCAAGTACTCAAATGGGTGGTTATTCTACTTATTACACCCCATCCGTGTATCCTTCGTCCGCCATGCCAGTTCCTACGAACACTCTTCCCATGGAGGGTCCACATATATCCTCGGGTATTTCATACCGGGGAATCCGTTTTATGGTTTGGGCTACCCTCTTCATGGAGCCCCTTCACATGGGGGCAATATATATCCTCACTTGAATAATCCTTATCATACTTTTGTCTCTTCGCAAACATCTGCTTCAGTGATGATGCCTATACAAACCTCTATGGATTAATTAGGCAGAGGATACTACCTTTCCAGACAGGGATAGGGTGTAAACCAGGACCCTTCCTGGCCTACAATGTCTCAAAACCAATCTTTCTTGGGACCTTGGTCTCAAATGCCACAACTCACCATCGTCGCTTGTACAGTCACTACCAGTCATACTGGAGCCCCATCACCAACCACTGCTAGTCATGTTGGAGATTGGTCGACTACCTTTGCAAGTCATGTTAAAGACTCGCAACCAACCGATACTAGTCATGTTGGGGGCATCATTCTAGTTGCCATGAGTCATATCGATATCACATCTCTAACCTATGTACATCATGTGGGAGATGAACCTCCAACCTCTTCCAGTCATGCTGAGAGCATGTCACCAACCATTGTAAATGATGTTGGGGTCATTCATACGATTGAGAAGCCTAGACGTGTCATACGTAAGCCCAAATTCCTTTGTAGGACTTGCGAAGGAGATCACCTTACTCGTTTGTGTCCTGCTACTGTCGGGATACTGAAAGTGTGGTTCTCACCTGGGGGCCCTTCGGGTTCTGAGGCGTCTGTGTTTTCCTCACACTCTATTTCTCCTTTGATTGACGACAATCATGCCGATGCAATCCTTGCATGACCACACCCCCATTTTTGAGGGTGTCGCGTCTCCTGGCCTTGTTGTCATGCATCCTATTCAACTAACGGTTGAAGAAGTGGTAGTACCGATTCAATCTCTGATCAATCCAACCCTTCCCTTGGAGGGTGATGCGTCCTTCAACCATGTCATTATCATTTCTAGTACTGTACCTTATGAACAAGAGAGACTTTTACTCTCCCCGAGTACTCTCCCTTCAAGTCTTGGAGAATTTCCCTTTGATTAGGATGGTCTTGTGGGGTATCCAATGCCTCCTCCTATGTCCTTTCAAGTAAGAGACATTATCCTATATATCACGGAGAAGGTAACCTCCGCTATCACTTTATCCTCCTCGACTTGGAGAGCTTTGGGTTTTCCCAAGCTTGTGTTGGCTATTCGTAAGATGTTGACCTTCTATAGAAGTCTAGCACGAGAGCCTTGGCCTCCCCCATGACATGCCGCCTAGAAACCTCTCAACGAGTCTGATTTAATCTATTTTCTGACTCATCTAAAAAGCGAAAATATTGCCGAGTGAATTTTTCCCTTTTACACTCGTTAATTAGACTTCAAAGGTCGTGAGTCTTGGTTAAGCTCTTTTTCGATTCGTTTTCAAAAAGTGAAAAGATCACCGAGTGAACTGGTCTTTTTCACACTCGTAAATTGGATTTGAAAGGACGTCTATTTGGTACAATTTTATCCCTTTTCAAATCAAGTATACTAAGATTATGAAAAATGACATTTTTTGGCATTAAGTTGTAATTGCATCTCATGCCCTTGCTTGCAGTATTGAGCCTATTACTGGTTCTCGCTTTGCGTTATAAACCATTTGCCTCAACAGTTTTGCATCATCAACCAAGCAAAGCCTTGTTTATAT
Source organism: Picea engelmannii (assembly GCA_009831015.1). NCBI lineage: Eukaryota > Viridiplantae > Streptophyta > Pinopsida > Pinales > Pinaceae > Picea > Picea engelmannii. The sequence goes on along the minus strand of ML783406.1, from coordinate 420,843 downwards.
CCTTCGCAACTTGACACCCTATACCCAGGAGGGAACATTCCCCCGAGTGTTCATCTCTCGCATGCACCTCCTTGCATTAAGCATAAGTATGTTCCATTGCTGGAACTAGTTTTTATTACTTGCGACACTCGTTTCCTCCTTTGTATCATAACATTCATTTTACTATGAAAAAACAAAAAAATACGGGAGGGAATGGAGTATTATCTTATATTGGTAGCAGTTGTGTCGCCTTTGAACATAGCACAATTTTTTTGAGTCCACTTGTCATCATAATTTTGGGTTTAGCATGACCTTAGGAAGCTGAGCTCGTTACAAAGAGTTTACTCCCCCAACTGGTTACTCTTCCAGTCCTTATGGAGAATTTGATTGATGCCTCTTGCATCTCATGGTTTCATCATTGAGTCTATGCTACCAAAGTCTTCCATATGTCTCATGCTCTTGTTCAAAGGATGTCTATCAACCTGTATCGGCCATTCCTCAGAACTCTTGACTTTGCATGTTGGCCATATCCTCAGTTTGTCTCAGAATCACATGAAACTATAGTCCTATTGTGCACCCTGGTCCTACTTTCCTCATTGGTAGGTAACCTTGAACCCAAAAGTCGACATTTCATCATTGGTCATTGATGGGGTGGTTTCCCTTATGTTCGATGACAAGACATCTATTCAAACATTGGGATTCGTGTAGTGTCTTGGATCCCATTAGCCTTATTGGTGGTTTTCTCGCCTTTTGTCAACAATTTTCCTCATTGGCTACTATTCAGAGGATCTTTTTCGTGTACCAATTGCACCTGCCACATGCGAAAGACACACAGGGTCGTTGTTTCATGAACATGTTCTTTGTCTGATTTCCTCCAAATCATCAAGCTCTTGCTTTGTACCTCATGCTGAATGATGAGAGATGCTTTAATTCTCTCCTTTCAATGGGTCTCCTTCCATCGACTTCAACTCATCTATTCTGGAGACGAGACCTAGAGTCCTATGAGTAACTAGAGGCTTGCAGTCATTAGTGGCAAGTTCTCTCGCCATCGACAATTGAGAATACATCAATGTCTCTTGATCGATGGATACTTTAGGTGTTCGACCCCAACTCCTTTATTCACACTTGCAAGAATGTACTCGGTGCCTTGATACCTACTTTCATCATCAGTAGGTTGTCTCACGTTTGTTAACGGTATATCTCAATGACCGGTAATCAAACAAAGTCTCATTGTGTTCGACCTCAACTCCTTTATTCACATGATGTAGACTTGCACCTTTGGCGAATTGTGTAGAAGACTTGAAAACATCAATTTATAGTCGCAACTTTCATGAGTTATTGCTACATTTTCATTGGACCAGTACTTGTGTGACTTCAATGATCATGGGAGATCAGATTGTACTCCATTGTATACATATATCTTTAGATTGATTTTGAGAATGGTTTTACTGGGCCTTATTCGTGACTATGACAACCTTTGGCATTTAACCACATTTGTATTTGCCTACTCATGGCCATGGACAGTTGTTTGGTGAATATTTTCACATGAATTTGTAGTGTAATTCAAATTGGCAGCCATGTATGCAAAGTCAATATAGATTGTAATGGGCAACTAGTTCTTCTAGCTGGGTCTCCATTACTCCACTTCTGGGTTTTATAATGTATTTCAGCCATCACAGATACTCCTCTGACCTCACACATTAGGAGACATTTGTTATAGCAATATTTTCCTCACCTTATGCAATCTTGCATAGAGGGTCTTTTTCCATTTCCCTATGTAGACTTGGAGTCCCTTTTTGCACATCGCAGAGATAAAACATTATTTTTCGACATATACGTGCCCTGCCTATATTATAGCATGGATATACGCAAGTTGCACCACTACAACCCGCGTACATCGGGAAATGTGCCCAAAATTAAAAAATGGTGTCAGGTTTCCATGTCACGTCACGAGATCAATGATCCTTGGCCTTCCATATATTGGAAATGTTCCGAATCAGCCCTTCAATTCCACTTGAAGGTTATAAATGGGCCAAATCCGAGCTATGGAAAGGAGGAGAAAGAATTCAACTTTGAGAGCAAAGTTACTCTGGAGAAACTATTCACTTCACATTGAGTCTGCATCCCTTTGTCCTTTAAGTCTGAACACATTGTTCAGGCCCCAAGATCTTCTCTTATTGATTGAGAAATTTATTGTCTCTCTTACATAATCTTGCCTTTGGTGTAGGCCTAGCTGGAAGGAACTTAGTTTCTTGGTTCCTGATGCAGACCAGTAGTCCTCGGGCCGAGATCAGCTCACAGGATCGTTTCAAATATTCCCTGAGCCGAAGCGGCTCTTTAGGATCCCTATCGGAACATCAACATTCGATCCATAGGTCCTTCAACTTCCTAAAGACCTCCAACACGATCGCGACCTTTTTCCAAAAAAAGGGATTTCAGATTTTGGGACTCCACGAGTCCTGCTGTCGAGAGTCTCTGCCTCCTTAATCCTATGAAACCCGAAATGACTAAATGGCCTTAATGGTGGTTAGCCCTTGGCCAAACCCTGTTCCATTTGACCACCTTCCTCGTGACCACAACCTACCTCCAAAGGCATGTCGCTTTGTGACTTCGGGACTTCCGACGCCAAGCATCCTGATTCTGTCTTCGGGATGGCCGAAATACCGATCCCCGAAATCCCGAAATCCTTGGCTGCTTTCTCCTCCAAAGGATGCGTCGCATTTCGCGACTTCGGGACTTCCGATGTGAAGTGTTCCAACTCCTTCTCCCCGGGATTGCCGAAATGCCGATTCCCGAAATCCCGATAATAGGTGTGACTGCAGCCCCACTCCTCGCTACGTCGCATTTCGCGACTTCGGGGTTTTCATCCCCAAGAGCCCAAACTTCTTGTCTTTAGGACTTCCGAAATCCTGAATCCCAATATGCCGAAATGCTGGCTTCATATCGCGTCCCTTCAACGCTTCGGGGTTTTGCGCTTCGGGACTTCACAATCCCCGTTGCAACCCCTTTGCTCTACTCTCGTCTACGGGATCCCCAGTATGCCGAAATCTGGTATAATCCTTTCGGGGATTTTCCCAATGCCTCGATCGCTGCCACGTGTTCTCCTGTTGGACGATCCCAATACTCTCGGTGTTTTGGAACTCCGCAACCCCAACGACACTGATCACTGGTATCTGAACTCCCGGTAGCTCCCCGATCACTGCCATGTGTCCTCCACAGATGGACAACCCTAATCGCTTCGGGACTGCGCAAGTTGCGAAGTTGAAAGACTCCTCCGTTTCACTCTTCGATGCCCAAATCCACGAAATACGAGGATCTTGTGACATGCATCCTCCACAGATGGACGGCTCTGATGTCTTCGGGACTTCGTGAGTCTAGACTTCCTCTCTCTCGAAATCCTACCTCTCTGTCTCCCGATATCCGAAACCCCGATGGGTCCTCGAATTACTGCCACGCGTCCTCTGAGTGATGGACGGTCCCAATTCCTTCGGGACTTCGCGGATTAGGAGATCACAGTGCAGTGATTCCATGACCTCTATACGCTCTGATCCTCGAACTCTGAAATCCTGATGCCTCTGCCATTTCGGGACTTTGACAAGCCTCCGCTCAACTCATATGCGAAATTAACTCGCGCGCACCTTCTCCCAGATCTAATGACTATTGGCGATCTGCGTAGGATTTGATGGTAGCTGTAGCTTCTCCCTTGTGTGCTCTTCTTCCTGCCTTGGAAGATTTTCCAATTATCAAAGGCCTCGACCTTTGTCCCCTACTTCGAAGCCTACGATTTCGGCTTCTGTTGGCATTCTTGAAACCGCTGACCCTCCTGAGATTTCTCGAACTCAAACCCTCCAAAGGGTTTTCCTGGCCTTTCTGCTCCTCCTTACAGCTATGGGCCTGTGTGTGAAAGCACTGCTCCTCCTGAGCTTTGTCCTCTTTGAATCCTTAAAGGATTCTTCAACCTCTGCACTCCTTGCAGGGTCCCTACACCCACAAAGGTGCTATCCATCCTGAGCTTCTCTGTTGCTCAGACCTTTAAGAGTCTCAACCCCTTTTCTTTCCCTTCAAGGGGAATATAAGTGCCCTCTTGGCAACTTATGCTCAAGCACTCTTTGCTAAGCTTGCAGGGTATTCAACAACCCTGTGAAGGTCCTCCTGTGACACTTTTTTTTCCTCAGAACTCTAAGAGTTCTTTGTGCACTTTGGCACCTGCTCAATGCCCTCCTGGCAGAGCTCTACAAAACCCATAGTGGTTCTGGTCTTCTCCTCTGAACTCAAACAAGAGTTCTCTCCTTGTGCCTTCTATACACGCACTCAATGCCCTCCTAATAGAGCTCTACAAAACTTTCAATGATTCTGTCTTCTCTGTGCTTTCTTTTGCACAGTCTTCACCTCCAAGGTATTTAACAACCTTGAGGTTTCCTCCTGAGTCAATGACTTCAGCTGGTGCGCCCTCCTGGCACGTCCTTGCCCAAATTCCGCAGAATTCAGGAGTGCATTTATGCACTGGCTTTCAGAACCCGCAACGTTTTGTCACACCCTCTTGGCATGAAGCCTTAAAGAACCCCAAACCTGAAATCAAAGAACCCACAGATTTCAGAACCTATCTGTCCCTGCAATTGCACATCTACAACATATAAAGAACACACAAATACATTCATAAACACATAAAGACACACAAAAACTCATGCAAGAAATCTTCTCTTTATATTAATATGAAATGCCTCTTTTACAAGGTGTTCTTGAGCTGAGACTTTGGCAGAGTCTCGGCTCCTTCTCTCCTCTACTCTAACTCTCGCAGAGCTCTCCTATATCTCGACTCTACTCGACTTACCCAACTACTTCTAACTCATCCTACATACAAAGGATCTTTTACATGAGGGGGCTCTTCGAGCTCTTCCCTCCATCCTCACCAACCTTATTCAATTACATTAACTTTACATTGAATGGGCTGTCTAGTCCAAATCAGAGCTAGATCTAGCCTTACAACCGTTAAAGGCCTTCTTTAACTACATCCTGCTCAAAGACACGACTTTGGCTTTACCAGCCTTACAAACATTTAATACAAATTTCAAATTCAAAATTTGAAATGAGAGGGCTGCACCTCTCCTTCTTCATTGAATGCGCGCTGTGCTGGCTGGCTGGCAGGTACATGGATGGCTTGGAGTGATGCTCTTGCATCATACTCCTCTGCTGTGAAAAATTCATGAGCTCCTGCTCATGAGATTCCCAACATCATTGTTGAAATCCACCTGGATCCCAAACAACTCTTTGGAGCTCATCTGCTCCACTTCTCTGCTGCTGCTGCTGCTGTTTCTGTTCTGCTGCTATGGAAGACCCTCTTCTGCTCATCCTTTCTCTACTGACAGTTTCTTGTGCTGACTTCAACATCAGCCTCCTAACCTGCTCTATCTCCTCGTCCATGTACTCCCATGGATGGCTCTGTGTATGCAGTCTCCTTGGCTACATTTCTTCTCTGCAAATGGGTAGATCATCATGATCTCCCATGTCATCCTTTTCATCCTCTATGGCACTAAGTGTCCACTCTGCTGCAAATTTTAGCTTCGCAGTCCTATCACTGAGCTGCCATATCTCTTTGTGTTAGCTCAAGTCCAACCTCTCCCAGCTGCTCCTTGGGCTGGTATGCTCCTCCTGCATCTGCTTCCAACTTGACTTGTTGGATGTGCATTCTCTGCACTATTACCCTTCTCTCCAGGGTTTCAATATGCTCGCACAGATAAACAAAGCTCATGCTGTCTGTCTCTTCTTCTTTTTCTACTGCAAGCTCCAATGTTGCAGTCTTCTCAGCTTCATGGCTGAAAATGTTGAGCCACTCCTAGGAATGCTCATCTTCCTTTGCTTGGGCAGCCTCTGATGTCTGCTCCATTTCTCCGATAGTCACAGCTGGCTGTCTTTCCCCTGTTGCTGCATCTGCAACATAGACTCTTACCTCAACTGGGCTCAATGGCAGGAATATCTGAATTCCTCCAATGATCAGAATGTCCTTCTGATCTTTTTCCTCTTTCAGCTCCTCTGGTTGATTTGAACTCAACTCTGAGTTCATGAGACTTTTACATAGCCTCACCTCTGTTCCCCTGCCCATCTTGAAATCTGGAAACTTTTTTCTACCCTCTTGGCAGTCTATGAGATCCTCAGATCCCATCTCATTGCCCTCTTGGCAACATGAAATTTCCCTGCTGTCCTCCTGACAGTCTATGAGATCCCACAATGATCTCATCTCATTTCCCACTTGGCAATTGAAAATTTATGTTCTGCCATCTTGGCAGTCTCCGAGATCTTCCAGTGATCTCAGTTCATCCTCATCACTGAGATTTCTTCCAGCCTCTGGCTCACAGACGTGAACCACTTTCTCCTCTGGTTCGTTGAGGTCTTCAACACGCCTCAACTAGCCTCTCAATAGTCTCCACTTTCTTCTGGCCAACAATTTATGAATCGGCCATCTCACCTTCGCTTTCATGGGCCATTCATATACCCAATGCGGCTTTGCATTTTGCTGCATCCGCAGTGCAAGTTCCTCTATCCTCGCTCTGATATCGACGAGTTCTTTATCCATCTCAACCTTGCTCTACTATTGATGGATCTTCTTTTCACCGCATGCATGGCCTTCAGTAGCTATATTCCTACCTTCAATTTACCCTCCTAACAAATCTGTTGCTATCACTCTGCAACCCTGAGTGCTTCCAGCGTCCCCTACAGTTCTCCCGACTGTCTTCTTAATTGTTGCATACCTGCAAGCAATCACCATAGAGTCTCAATACTCTGCCTTCCTCTGATACCAAACTGATGTGTATCAGAGTACTCTTTCTCCTCTCGCTTCCTCTGCCTGCAATATACAAACAGAGTCAAGCTCTGATACCACTTGATGCAGACCAACAGCCCTCAGGCTGAGATCCGCTCACAGGATCATTTCAAATCTTCCCTAAGACGAAGCATCTCTTTCGGATCCCTATCAGAACCTCAACATTCAATCCACAGGTCCTTCAACTTCCCCACAACCTCCAACAGGACTGCGACCTTTTCCCAAAAAAAGGGATTTCGGATTTTGGGGCTCTGCGAGTCTTGCTGTCGAGTCTTTGCCTACTTGATCCTTCGAAACCCGAAATGCCGAAATGGCCTTAATGGTGGTTAGCCTCTGGCCAAACCCTGTTCCATGTGATCACCTTCCTCGTGACCACATCCCACCTCAAAAGGCGCATCGCTTCGTGACTTCGAGACTTCCGATGCCAAGCGTCCTGATTCTGTCTTCGGGGTGGCCGAAATACCGAACCCCAAAATCCCGAAATCCTTGGCTGCTTTCTCCTCCAAAGGATGCGTTGCGTTTCGTGACTTTGGGACTTCCAATGCGAAGTGTTCCAACTCCTTCTCCCCGGGATGGCCGAAATGTTGATTCCCGAAATCTCGATAATAGGTGTGACCGTAGCCCCACTCCTCGCTACGCCGCGTTTCATGACTTCAGGGTTTTCATTCCCAAGAGCCCGGACTTCTTGTCTTTAGGACTTTCGAAATCCTGAATCCCAATATACCGAAATGTCGGCTTCCTATCATGTTCCTTCAACACTTCGGGGTTTCGCGCTTCGGGACTTCGCGATCCCCATTGCAACCCCTTTGCTATGCTCTCATCTATGGGATCCCCAGTATGCCGAAATATGGTATAATCCTTTTGGGGATTTTCCCGATGCCTCGATCGCCGCCACATGTCCTCCTATTGGATAGTCCCAATACTCTTGGTGTTTCAGGACTCCGCGACCCCAACGACACTGATCACTGGTATCTGAACTCCCGGTAGCTCCCTGATCACTGCCACGTGTCCTCCACAGATAGACGACCTTGATCACTTCGGGACTTCGCAAGTTGCGAATTCGAAAGACTCCTCCGTTCTGCTCTTCGATGCCCGAATCCCCGAAATACGAGGATCTCGTGACACACGTCCTCCGCAGATGGACGACTATGATGTCTTCGGGAATTCGTGTATCAAGACTTCCTCTCTCCCGAACTCCTACCTCTTTGTCTCCCAATATCTGAAACCCTGATGGGTCCTCGGATTACCACCACGCGTCCTCTGGGTGATGGATGGTCCCAATTCCTTCGAGACTTCGCGGCTCGGGAGATCGCGGTGCAGCGATTCCATGACCCCTATACACTCTGATCCACGAACTCTGAAATCTCGATGCCTATGCCGTTTCAGGACTTTGAAAAGCCTCTGCTCAGCTCATATGCGGGATTAACTCGCTTGCACCTTCTCCCAGATCTGACGACTGTCGGCGATCTGTACGGGATCTGACGGTAGCTGTAGCTTCTCCCTTGTGTGCTCTTCTTGCTGCCTTGGAAGATTTTCCAATTATCAAAGGCCTTGGCCTTTGTCCCCTGCTTCGAAGCCTGTGATTTTGGCTTCTGTTGGCATTCTTGAAACCGCTGACCCTCCTGAGCTTCCTCGAACTCAAACCCTCCAAAGGGTTTTCCTGGCCTTTTTTCTCCTCCTTACAACTATGGGCCTGTGCGTGAAAGCACTACTCCTCTTGAGCTTTGTCCTCTTTGAATCCTTAAAGGATTCTTCGGCTTCTGCACTCCTTGCAGGGTCCCTACACTCACGAAGGTGCTATCTGTCCTGAGCTTCTCTGTTGCTCAGACCTTTAAGAGTCTCAACCCATTTTCTCTCCCTTCAAGGGGAATATAAGTGCCCTCTTGGCAACTTATGCTCAAGCACTCTTTTCTAAGCTTGCAAGGTATTCAACAACCCTGTGAAGGTCCTCCTGTGACACTTCTTTTTCCTCAGAACTCTAAGAGTTCTCTGTGCACTCTGGCACCTGCTCAATGCCCTCCTGGCAGAGATCTAAAAAACCCACAATGGTTCTCGTCTTCTCCTCTGAACTCAAACAAGAGTTCTCTCCTTGTGCCTTGTGCCTTCTATACACGCGCTCAATTCCCTCCTGGAAGAGCTCTACATAACCTTCAGTAATTCTGTCTTCTCTATGCCTTCCTCTGCACAATCTTCACCTCCAAGGTATTTAACAACCTTGAGGTTTCCTCCTGAGTCAATGACTTTAGCTGGTGCACCCTCCTGGCACATCCTTGCCCAAATTCCGCAGAATTCAGGAGTGCATCTATGCACTGGCTTTCAGAACCTGCAACGTTCTATCACACCCTCTTGGCATGAAGCCTCAAAGAACCCCAAACCTGAAATCAAAGAACCCACAAATAGCAGAACCTATCTGTCCCTGCAATTGCACATCTACAACATATAAAGAACACACAAATACATTCATAAACATATAAAGACACACAAAAACTCATGCAAGAAATCTTCTCTTTATATTAATATGAAATGCCTCTTTTACAAGGTGTTCTTGAGCTGAGACTTTGGTAGAGTCTCGGCTCCTTCTCTCCTCTACTCTAACTCTCGCAGAGCTCTCCTATATCTCGACTCTACTCGACTTACCCAACTACTTCTAACTCATCCTACATACAAAGGATCTTTTACATGAAGGAGCTCTTTGAGCTCTTCCCTCCATCCTCACCAACCCTATATTCAATTACATTAACTTTACATTAATTTCTGTAGTCATTTCTGTCTGTTGTGGTTTACCTCTAGCCATAGAGAGATTTTCCTTGTAATAGTTGGCATTTTTTTCTGGAGGCGAGGGATGTGCTAGGGTTTCTTTTCACCCTCCTCCTCTCTCTCTCCCAAGAGGTGCACTAGGGAAATCCCCTCCTCTTAGCTCAGTCGACAGAAAACAAGATGCGCTAGGGAAAGCCCCTCATCCTCTCAACTCCATCAATAGTCTAGAGGTGTGATAGGGAAACCCCCTCCTCCTCTTAGTTCTATTAAGTTTTTCAGAAGTGTGCTAGGGAAACACCCTCCTTCTCTCAGCTCAGTTTACAGTCTAGAGGTTCGCTAGGGTTTCCCCCCTCCTCTGTACAAATTAGTGGCCTATCCTTCAGATCTGGATAGGAGCAACATTGTTTTATGAAGATCATTCCTACAAGATGGGACACTTTAGAGGATGATGCCTCTTTTGTCAACTATTCTCCTATCCGAGAGTTGGCCTTGTCTCTTCATGATATTATTAGTTTGAAGAGTCATACTCCAACTCCCTAAGTGCTTTGAGCAGATCAATGGGGACACTATGGATTCTTGGATTCAAAGTCTCTTTACATACTTCAACACTTGTCACAACATCTCTGATGAGGAGAAGTTTTAGATTGTTAGCTTACAAATGGAAGGCGTTTCCTAGGCCTGGTAGGATACTCAACCCATTAGGGCCCAACTCCTTGTGGATTTGTAGACATATGCATCGTCTTCTACTCCTCCTATCGACACTTGGGAAGCACTTTGTCAAGCACCACATAGCATATTCTATCCTCCTGACTACCATCAGAATCTTCTGGCTCGCTAGTTGCAACTCTACCAATTCTTAGGCCAATCCATGCAAAAATACATTGAAATCTTCACCAGGCTTTGCATCTCGCTTCATATTCAGGACTTCGAAGAGGTACTCATGGTAAAGTTTAATTCCAGTTTATTGAATTTTTTAGCTAGGGAAGTGGATATTTTTGTGAGTAGTTCTCTAGAGAAGGCTTTCTTGTTGGGTATGTGTTATATTCTTTGCATGTGTTATATTTTAACGGATTTGTAAATTAATCCTGGATTAATGGATTAGGGTTTTGGTATCTACGAAATACCTAAAAACATTGTATATATTGCATGGTGAATGGTGAAATTCGATATAATGAAAATAAGAAAGGTTTTCCCGGTTGAGGGTTTCCGGTATAAAATCTCTATGTACTTTGTGTATGAGCCATTGATTAATTTCTGTATTGCTTAAGAATCTATATGCATTGCTTTACTTCGTAGGTTAAAAACTTACATGTGGTATCAGAGCTCGTTTTTGGCTTCAGAGGGATGCCCTTTTTGCTGAGGGTTTGGCTCGGTCCTGATAGATCAAGTTTATCTTGGGTCTGTGATAAACCTGGGTTTAGTGGGAACTTTTGCAGTGGAGATTCGAGCAAAGAAAGAGGAATGGCGAGCTCATCTAGAATCGAGATAGAGAAGTTCAACGATAAAAACTTTGAGCTATGAAAGCTCAAGATGGAGGACCTTCTTGTAGACAAAGAACAATGGATCACTGTGGATCCTGGTACACAGCCTACTGGTACACCATCTACAAGCACACATGCTACTGGTACACAACCTACTAGTACACAAACTACTAGTACACCAGCTACTGGTATGTCGAAGGAAGATTGGGACAAGTTGGACATAAGAGCAAGGAGTACTATTCGACTCTGCCTGACAGATTTGGTGTTGTTGAATGTCTCGGGAGAATCTACATCCAAGGAACTATGGGATAAGTTAGGGAATTTGTATCAATCAAAGTCCCTGGTAAAGAAGTTGTTTCTTTGAAAGAAGCTGTATCATCTTAGGATGGAAGATGGAGATTCTGTGACAGAACATCTAAATGCCTTTAATACTCTGGTAAGTCAACTTGGATTTGTTAATATTACGATTGCAAAAGAAGATAAGTGTATTAATTTGTTATGTTCTTTTCTATACTCTTGGGATAATCTAGTTGTAGCAATAGGTAGTACCACTCAATCTACATTGAAGTATGAGGATGTAGTTGCATCCTTGTTATCTGAAGAGATGAGGCGAAAAAGCATGGATGGTCACAACACAGATGCTTTATTTGTAAGA
>ML783406.1:384370-406026 GCA_009831015.1 Picea engelmannii | reverse complement strand
GTGACAGTCATAGTGCAATATTCCTGGCAAAGAACCCAACTTATCATTCGAAGACAAAGCATATTGATGTTCAATATCACTTTGTGAGAGACATGGTTGAGGAAAAGAAGGTGTTGCTGGAAAAGGTTGACACTTTGAAGAATACTGCAGATTCATTGACAAAGTCTGTGAGCACAGAAAAGTTCTCCTGGTGTAGAGTAACAATGGGCATTGCTGCTCTGGATTGTTGACTATATAATCCCCTGGACCCCTGGATGCAAAGAAAGAAACAAGTGGGAGAATGTTGGGTATGTGTTATATTCTTTGCATGTGTGTGTGTGTGGGTGCGTTAGATACGACAACTGCGTTTGACGATCCCTTCACCTAGAGATTTGCCATGTACGCCGTGCGCTTTCCTAGGGGGGTCCCAGGGGGGGTAGGTATGCCCCCCCCCTGGTTACGCGTAGCGTTCGGGGCAACACCCCAAATTTTTTTTTGGGCGGTTTTTGCTATTTTTAGCGGATTTTGCTATTTTTAGCGGATTTGTAAATTAATCCCGGATTAAGGGATTAGGGTTTTGGTATCTATGGAATACCTAAAAACATTGTATATATTGTATGGCGAATGGTGAAATTCGATAAAATGAAAATAAGAAAGTTTTCCCTGTTGAGGGTTTCCGGTATAATCTGTGTATGAGCCATTGATTAATTTCTGTATTTCTTAAGAATCTATATGCATTGCTTTACTTCACTTGTTAAAAACTTACATTTCTATCATGCTCTAGCAGTTGAGCGTAAGCTAGCCCACCACTTGAAATCCCTTCAATATCACCCTAACTCAGCCTTCGTGCCCTCCTCTCCAAAGTCTCCCTCTTCTCCCAAGTCTGCTAAATGGTGCACATTCCATAAGCCATCTTTTCATAACACCATCGATTATCGTGTCCTACATAATTTGTCGACTACCAAAACTCTTTTTGTTGATACTCTCGAGTACTCATCTTCAGTGCCCTATCCTTTTGAGCCAATCTCTTTAGACAATCCCATGACTGCAGACCCCTCTTTTCTTTTGATGGCTACTAATTCTAATGCTACATCGACTGCCCCTCTCTTCACCCACAATTTCCAAATCAAGCAGTCTCTTGCTACAATCATGATTGATAATGAAAGTGAGAAGAATTTAGTAGCTCAAGATTTGGTGAATTGATTAAACTTCCCCACCACCCCTCATCAATCTCCTTATCAATTTGGGTGGGTTCATAACGACAAACCTAGTCTCATGGTCACACAATGTTGTGTTATAGCAAATTTTTTTGCACTCCATGCATCTTGATTAGATGGCCTTCCATTTCCCTCTACAGAATTGAAGTCCCCTTTTTTTGTTCACTCTAGAGATACAATACACATTTTGGTACATATACGTGCCCTATCATTTATACAACATGTGTTTACACAGGTTGATCCACTACAGAACGTGTACATCGGGTTTGGTGCTAAAAAATTAAAACTTATGTCGGGTTTCCATGCCATGTCATGAGATCCATGATCCTTGACCTTCCATATATTGGAAATGCTCCGACTCGGCCCTTCAGTTCCATTTGAAGGCTATAAATTGAGCCATATCCAAGCCTTGAGAGGATTCAACACATTGAGAGAAATGATACTCTGGAAAAATTTCACTTCATATTGAGTCTACATCCCTTTATCCTTGAAAGTCTGAACTTCTTGTGTTCAACCCCCAAGCTCTTCCTATTTTGTGATGGAGAACATCATTGACTCCTACATATGAGCTTGCCTTTGTGGAGGATTAAAGTGGTGGAGGCCCAGCTAGACGGACTTAGTTTCTTGATTCCGATATGTGTAGTTATATAAGTTTGTCACCTATGTACTTTTGTTGATTACTTTAATACAAATTCTCTTTTCTCGTCCAATTCATATCTTGCAAATATTTGAATTATTTTCCATGGTTGTATTTTTCATGTATGTTAATGGATTGTGCTAATTTATATGCTGACATTATATATTATCACCATATGCTTGCATATCTTGGTTGTTGAGGACAAGTTGCAGGTATAAAGCTTTGAGTTGCATGCTCAATGGTGGCCTTCTTCGAATGTCTGGACGAGGTAGGCTTCTAGCCTTGTCTTGTTAGCATTTCATTTATATAGCATACTTGAGATTAGAGTTGGTTTCTGGGTGTCATTCCATCTGTTGTGGTTTTCCTCTAGCAATAGAGAGATTTTCCTCGTAACATTGTGCTATCACCTTTTCCATTGGACCCTTTCGTGATTCTATCCTTTGTGACGTGTTTCCATTGGATTACACAGATCTTCTTTTGGGCATCCCATACCAGGAACAATGTGATGCCATCTATCATGATCACACCCATCAATATCACCTCAAACAAAATGGTTGAAATTATGTTCTTACCTCTTCATCATTGAAAGCTCCTCCTCTGCTCGTTGGCCAAGCTTCCATTCACCAAGTAAGCCTCAATAAATCCATCTGCTTATGCTTTGTGCACCTTATTAAGCCATATCAGACACCCCATTCTATTGCACATGATTTGTCTTCTATTTTCTCCAAATTTTCTGATGTGTTTTCTCCTCCGGAAGGCATTCCACCTCAATTCCCTATTGACCATTTTATTGACCTCCTTCTTGGTGCTACTCTTCCTAATGCCCCTTCGTACCACTTGGCTCCTCGTGAGGCTAAGGGAATTGACTGCCAGCTCCAACAACTTCTCAACGCCGGCCATATCCAACCCAAATTCTCTCCTTGCGCCTCCCCCTCCTTCATTATTCCCAAAAGGGAGAGTGGCGAGTGGCATTTAGTCACCGATTACTAGGCTCTCAACAATATTATTATAAAAAATTGCTATCCTCTCCCTTGTATTGAAGAGTTTCTTGATTATCTCAAAAGCACAAAGTATTTTACAAATATGGATCTGACGACGCACTGTCACCAAGTGCACATGGCTACTACCGACACTTGGAAAACAACTTTTAAACGCCGATTTGGGCTCTATGAATGGATGCTGATGCCTTTTGACCTCACCAATACCCCTGCCACATTGTAGAGGCTCATCAATGATATATTCCATCCTCTGTTGGGCTGCATTGTGGTCATTTATTTGGATGACATTATAGTCTTTAGTCAAACTTGGGAGGAGCACTTACAACATGTGCACACCATACTCCAATTGTTGCATACCAATCGCCTTCAAGTCAAGGAACACAAATCCTCCTTTGGACAAAATTTTGTCTCTTATTTGGGGTTTATCATCGATCGAGAAGGTGTATGTCCTGATGCTTCTAAAGTTCAGGCTCTAGCACAATGGCCTGCTCCTCAGTTAGCGCTGGACCTTAAAAGTTTTCTCGGTGGCATCAATTTTTACAGGAATTCATTCCAAACTTCTCTTAGTTGGCCAAGCCCCTTCATCATTTGACCAATCAGTCCACTCTTCTTTGGACTCTGGTGGCTTATCAACATTTCCAACACCTTAAAGAGGACCTTTGTTCAACACCTGTCCTCTGTTTTCCTGATATTCAACAACCTTTTGAAATTGAGATTGATGCCTGTCAACATGCAATTGGTGCTGTTCTTAAACACGTAGGACAACCCATTGCTTATCATTTTGAGATATTGGCTCAAGCCAAACAACACTACAATACCTATGATAAGGAATTCTACACCTTGGTCCAAGCCTTAAAACAATGGCACCACTATATCTTGGGTAAGGAGACCATTCTTCATACTGATCATCATCCTTTGATTTTTATTACTTCTCAATCTAAGCTCTAGGAACATCACTTGAAGTGGGCTGCTTATCTACAACAATTCCACTTGGTCATCAAATATAAGAAAGGGGCCACCAATCGCATGGGTGATCTCCTTAGCCACCCTCCTCCCCAGATAGTTCAAATCTTGTCTGTCTATTGTGCTACTTATGAAGATTGGAAGCCTCTATATGCCTCTGACCCTTTCTTTAGTGTCATATGGATTGCCTTGCAACAACCCATTGTTATTAATCATACCCCTTTCCTAGACTACAACATTCAGGATGGTTGGTTGTATAAGCTCAACAAGCTTTGTGTGCCTACTACTGATGATCGTCTTTTTCTCATTTGCGAATCCCATGCCTCCTCTTATGGTGGGCACTTCGACACATTCAAAATTACTTAGAATATTCAGCGTCACTTATTTTGGCCTACTTTACAGCGTCAAGTTGAGAATTTTATCCAATCTTATACCCTTTGCAGTCAACATAAGTCGACCAACTGCAAGTATGGCCTATATCATCCCTTACCTATTCCCTCCCATCCATAGGAATCTATCTCTATGGACTTCATCACCGGTCTTCCTATGAACTTTCGTCATCATGATGCCATTTGGGTGGTTGTGTGCCGCTTCTCCAAAATGGCCATTTTTGTCCCTTGCACTAAGACTACAAATGCTACTCAAATTGTGGATCTCTTTTTCACCCATGTATGGACTCATTTTGGTCTCCCCTCTAACATTATCTCTGATTGTGATTCCCATTTCTTCAATACCTTTTGGAAAACTTGTTGGTCTCTCTTGGGGTGTCACCTCAAATACTCCACTTCTTTCCATCCGTAGATGGATGGAAAAACCAAAGTTGTTAACTGTAGCCTAGTCCATGCCCTCCGCATTTAGTTTACTAAATCTAAACAGTGGGATGCCACCCTCCACATTGTCTAGCATAATTATAATAGGGCGGTTCATTTTGCTTTCTCATATCACGTGTTGGTTTTTGTCTTTCTCCATGGATTTTTTTGGCTTTCTCTGCAGTATTGTAGATCAATTATGGAGGAGCATGGTCATCATATGGTAGATGGATCAAAGAGGTTGTGGAAGGCATATGCAATGAACACTGGTCATGTACTGGCTCGTTTGACCCTTGACTTGCTTGGAGACCTAACATAAAATATATTTTGGCGTCCAACTATTCATTTTTTAAATTCATATCAGCCATCTCTCTGTGGACGTCGAAAATGAGTTGCAATTGTTCCTTTATCAGTCCACCCCCCCTAGGTTCGATGTTTGGGTGATGTTCCTCCTACTCGGAATGCCTCGGAGAAGAAGGGATTACCCACTAGGGAAATCTTGACTTGATAGGACCTTCAAATTCAATTAAATCCCTCATCAATGGGAGTGAGGCCAACCCTCATCCTTAACCCATTCGACATGGCAACCCCATTCGAGAATCTCATCTACAAGCTGTGAATTGTCCAAAGGGATCTCAAGTGGTGGCAATGGATCATTTCTCCCCTGTTCCCTATTACTGCTATGATGCCTTTTGAAATTCTGGTGCATAGGAATTCTTCGTTGAGAGCCTTGGGCTCTGCAAGATCTACCTCTCTCCCAAACTCGCAACATCGAATCGAAAAGAGAGTAAACAACACAAGGGGAGAATCTCAAAGAGTAGATTCTGAGCCTTCAACCACTTCCAGCTAAAACGAACTTCCATACCACATATATCGCATGAGTAGACTCACTAGCCTGCGTAGCCATCATATCCGACCGACTTGTCCGTAAATGTTGATAGATAGCCATAATTGTTGCAATGTGCTTGGAATAACTTCCTATTACCTCACCTGTACCACTGAACTCCTCTCCTACCGTCATCACTTGATGCGAACATTGAATTGAAGTGATGAACTGATAAATATGAAGATTAAAAGTCCCCTCCATGTGCTCACGTTGGGGCTCGAACGAACACCTAGCGGGGTACATTTTAACTACACGTCTTAGCATGATCTTTCTCATAGCACCCGATCCGGGGAAGTATGGGATGTACTTTAATAGCAAGGAAATTAAAAAAAATTTATGTACTAAAAAAAATAATATTCGATTCCAATTTAAAATTTAAAAAAATGCGTTAATCTAGTGCATTTAAGTAATATTGATGATTTCTCTTTTCTAGTCTCAAGTATTTTGTTTAATGAAACTAAAATGAATGAATTGCATATATCCAAATCTTGCGATTATGATGGTGTATGGGATGATGATTTATTTTTATGGTTTTATTGAATTAAAGTAATATTGATTTTTATAAGAAATTATATTTGAAAATGAGATTTAGAAAATACGATGGTGTATGGGATGATTTGTTTTTATTGTTTTATTGAATTAAATTAATATTAATTTTTATAAGAAATTATATTTGAAAGTGAGATTTAGAAAATATGTATAAAGAAATAAATGTTTAAAGTGATTTAAGAAGAGAGTGGTATATATTTGAAAGGAAAGGGATTTAGAAGAAAAATTAAAATAAGGAAATATAAATATATATGATTGAAATTAATGTTTATGAGGAAAGATGGAAATAATCAAATAATATTTAAAATGAATGAAAAATGATTAATACATTATGAACAATATCTATATTATAGATAATACATCAATTAAACATAATTGAAATTTGAAATCCAATATTAATATTTCAATTAAATTATCATTGAAATCTAAAATATAATATTCATATGAAAATTTACATAATTTATATATATATATATCTTTTTATATATAATATAAAAGTTCCAAGGGTTAGTTCAAGTGGTTTCGAGTCTGATGTGAGATCTCTTTCTTAGTGATTAGTTGGGGAGGTCATGGGTTTGACTTTCTTGATTCCCTTGGGGTTAGTCTTCATAATCAGGGTTGAGAATTTACTCTGTTTACCATCCATGAATCATGGGAAGTACTCACAGGGTTTCCCACAATTTCTTTCGGTAAAAAAAATATAAACGTAAGATACAAATTTTTGAATAAATTTATTTATATAGTATGTAAGTATTTCCTCTCTATAAAAGAATATTAAATTTCAATTTCTTTATTAAAGGAAGAAGAATAACTTAATATGGTAGAGTTGGAATTGAATTTTTATTTCTTCATTTACTTACAAGAAAATTATTTGCTAAAAGAAGAAAAACAATTTAATAGGTCAGAGTTGTAATTAATTAATTAATTTATTTAAAATTAAGTTTTTGCTCAAAGGGGTTGGATACACCAGTGATGAGTGAGGGGTTTTTCACTGATGACCAAAGGTTTAATTCTCATGAGGGCGTTCGACTCTTGAGGTTTCCATGGGGGAATTTGGAGGTAGTGGTTGAATGAGTGAGGCTTGCATTGCACCCCCCCAACACACATAAGTGGATCAAAGCCCATCCTTTTTTCATCCTCAAGACCAAACACTAACCGTTATAATTATGACCACACTTTTTTTTGGGGGTGGCAGGTGCAAGTGGGATCATTCTTGATCTCAAGGGAAATATGAAAAACACTTTTGAATGGGGATGGAAGAAAACCACAAGTAATGAAGTAGCGACACTAGCTTTGTATGAAGGATTAAGGCTCATTGACGATATGTAAAGCAAGCACCTAATTGTAATTGAGGATTCAAATCTAATCATTAAACTAATGCTCAAAGCCTTCCATTCGAACAATGACACTATAATTATAATAATCTCTTTAATCAAAAGAGAAGTTACCATGTATGATAGTGTTGAGTTCTATCATGTTCTTAGGACGCTCTACTACCAAGCTAACACTCTAGCCAACAAGGCAGCTGAATTAGATCGTGGAAAAATTATGGTTAAAAAGCGGGGAAGTATATTACCCTATCTGCTAAGTTTTATTTTAATAAGATTTATGATGAACCTTAGCATGTCAAACACTTGGGACATGATTTCAAATGGGGTGGTTTTGTATCAAGCCAATGGCCAAGACACATTCACGGTGCAGTCCCCTCACACATGCATACTTCAATGTTGGTGTGACCTCTTCAACAACCTTGGGCCATGGTTTTCCTTACAGGTGGGATAATGGCCCTGAAGCATGATGCATTCTTTCTTATTGTGGATTCATGGCTTATGATTCTATTGCATTCCATATTTGAATCGAGTCTCAACATTGCTTATTTTCCCTTCTAGACCACCGTTGTGGGATCCCAACTTTGGATTTTCATTGGTTCTTTCTAATTTTTTCATTGGTTTGAGGGAATTGGTGGAATTAAATCAACCTTCGATTGTTAGTGTGCTTAATTGTGGCTTGGAAACATATGATTGTGGGGATTTAATGGCTTATGTGGATTTCATCGTGACTATTGCATCCCTCCAGTCTACTCCCACATAATTCAAGCTTGTGGGGTTGCTTTCATTTTGGCTCAACATTGGTGGCACCATCCCTTGCTAAAAATAAGTTTCCATCTTTGTGTGCTAGCAACAACAACCCCCCCCCTTACTATTTCTTTGAACTTCATTGTTCTTAAGGATGAAATAGTACGGGGCCCCTTAGTTTGTCCTATTTTTTTGCTCTGAATTGATGGGATCGAATTTCAATATTTTCCCTTTCCTCATGAACTCCTATTATTAATGAACCTTTTCTTTAAAGCCTCGGTGCAAGGATTATACCAATTGAAGCGATGCAAAGATTATACCAATTGAATCTCAAAGCCTAGATTCCCAGGGAGATCCGATAGAGGCTTATATAGCTTCACATACTTAAGCTCTAAATCTATCCCAAGATTGACGTCTTCCTCTTCTAACCATTCAAGTTGAATGGAAGGATTTATATGTATATCGTTTAGGTCAAATGATCTTTCTAAAGGAATGAGGCCTCTAAGAAGAACATTGGTCTTCAAAATTTTGAGGCTTGCATTCTCATCTTTATTTAATCTAGCCAACTCCTTTTGCCTTGCAATTTTTTGAAGTCACTAGTACCGACCTTGCCTTATAAATTCATGAAATCTACTTCAAAATGTGTTTCTCCCAAAAAAATTGTTTCCAATGACACAAATTATATATATAAAAAAATTATTTCTTAGTGGTATGCCACGTGTTGCTGATAAAGAATTTTTCTAGCAATACAAAGGTCCCAAAATTCTTTTTCTCCTTGAAAATTCCCAAACTTAGACAAAGAGACCAATTTCCATCCTTTGATTTATCGCTGTCCGAAATCTTTTTTCTCGTCGATGTATTTCTACCCAAAATATTTTTCCTCATCGATGTATCACTACCCAAAATATTGTCGATGTATCATTGCCCAAAATATTTTTCCTCGCCAATGTATCACTACCCGAAATCTATTTTCTCGAAAAAATGTCACTCTAAAAATTGTTTTTCTTCACTGATACATTACTTCCCTAAACATTGTCCCAATGACATATCACCTGAAAAAATATTTTTTCTTGCCTATACATTGCTATCAAAATTATTTCCCTTAGCAATATATTGCTGCAAAAGATATTTTTTTAAGTGACATGGTGCCTCCCAAAATATGTTTCATTGATAAAGATGTATCATTGATAAAGTTGTGTCCTGCCATTGAGGAGAAACACCAGATGTTCCAAAACAAATCATATCTCAAGCTACCAAAGGGTGATCAAGAATTGGGCATTTACCAGATAATTAGGCATTCTAACCTCCACAAGATAACAACTCATGCAATTGTGTTTCCATGCATCGAATCCATCTCCTGGATTATCCAACATATTGATGTGGCTAATTTATTGATAAAGGATTCCTAGGGAAGATATATTTCCTCCTTCCACCCTTCAGTTCTCCAAGCATGCTATAAACTTCCCAATGAAGATATCGATCTCACTGAAGATTGGATGAATCACTTTCCCTTGGATGCTAGGGATGTTATGAGGAACTGGTGGATCTCGGAATAACCTTTCAAGACTAGGAAAGTCAATGCTTACCTCACGAAGATGCTAAGGATCCCATACTGGTATGTAATAGCCATGCTTTTTAGGATATATGGAGAATTTGATGCCAAGAAGTTCAAGGTATCATGGGTCGCTTTGATACATTCCATCACAACAATGGGACACATCTTCAACTGGGAAGATATTCTCTCTGCTACCCTGGAAGAAATTGTGTCAACTGCAAAGAGTATATTCCTCGATAAACATCCAAATTCTCATATGTCCTCTTATTTACTGTATGTGGTATGTATGGTACATTCCTTCCCAGACATGGGTCAACAATGGTAGTCAGGTGACCCTCCAATTCATCTTTAATGCCAAGATTCGTGGGAACACAAATATTGCATACACTATCAAAAGATATGCGAGAAATTCCTCATCCCCTTCTACCAATTACTGTTTTGTGCCCTAATTCCATGCATGTCAAATAAGGAAATGGTTGTAGTTGGAAAAGTAGGAGATTG
The DNA here is from genome assembly GCA_009831015.1 of Picea engelmannii. Classification (NCBI taxonomy): domain Eukaryota; kingdom Viridiplantae; phylum Streptophyta; class Pinopsida; order Pinales; family Pinaceae; genus Picea; species Picea engelmannii. The sequence goes on along the minus strand of ML783406.1, from coordinate 395,857 downwards.
GTTTGTGCTAGAGAATGGAACTTACATCAGAATTTACGGTGCAACCGAGCCTCCTCATTTATTCCCAAAAATTATTCTTGACAAGTTATCCTTGCAATAAGTGGCATATCAAGCTTTGGTGCATGGAGTAAGAGCAACACTTGCTAGAGATATAAAACTGACCCAGACATCACTGCCATTATGTATTTGATCCTATAGTTTCAAGGATGTCAAGGAGGCACATGATAAAGCTGATACTTTGGAAACATTCCACTTTGGGGAAGAAATATTCTGTAGACATGATCCCCTTAAGATTGTCAGGTCTGCAAATATAGGTGGACTTGTGAATTATAATCCTAGAAAGATGAAGAAATTCACAAGAGAGCTATCAATTATGATGAGGTGATCTTCAATATCAAAGTAATATATCAACACAATGATAAATTACAACAACAAGAAGCAACCAAGGCATAATCAAAGAAAAATAGATTAGAAGAAGAAGCAACTAGAGTAGTAACAAAAGAGGAGGAAAAGAGGAAAAAGGAAGATGAGGATCTTAGACATCAAGCAACAAAAACAACAACAACAACAACAACAACAACAACAACAACAACAACACTAGAAGTAGAGAAGAAGAGGGAAGAAGAAGAGGAACAAGAACGAATAAGACTCTAGAAGGATCAAGAAGATAAAATTAAGAGAGACAAAGAAGAGAGAAGAAACAAGGAGGAAGAAGAGAAGAAAGCTCAAGAGGAAGCAAAAAATACTAACCCAATGGATACCAAAAACCCCAAGAATTATTCTTGTGTACCTTTGATCATAGGCCATTTCCCTATGGGGGAACTAGGTTTGGGAGTTTTTACACCCTCCAAAGATAAAAGAGTAGCAAACCTTAATTATTTCTGGTTTGATAAAGATTTAGGCAAACTTATTCAATAGACCACCAAGATACTGCCCATTTCTAGAATTTCTCCACTCTCAGTTACAACAAAGACCCTTGTAGTTGAAGACATCCGTGAAAACCCCCTAGCCATAGCTTCAATAGGCATAACATTCACTCAAGCCTCAGAACATAATCTCAAAAATATGTTCTAAGAGATAGAGGAGTACAAAGAAAAAATTAAAAGCTTGGAGGAGGAAGTGAGATTCTACAAAGGTTATAAGCACCAACATCGTTGAATTCAAAATATGTGCTAACAAGGTATGAGAGGAATTCTAAATCACAACCAAGTAACTATACATTGATTTGAAATAATTTCAAAACTTAGCCGCTCAAATAATATCATTTATGGACAGGGATAAGACTAGAAATACATTTTTCATTGGAGTGAGGTTGACAATAGATGAAATGAAGAAATGGATCGAAGAAAATCTCGAAGCCCCAACAAACCTCCCTAGGATGTCGATCAAGGAAAATCAAATACTACACAACTCTCACAAATTATCAAAGAATTGGGGACAAGTTGGAAAGGGATTTAACAAATTCAATCAACACATGTAGAAGACTACACACATCAGCCACCATGATTATAGATAGGTGCAACTTTCCAAATATTAGGGACTTGGGTTAACCAAGGTGAAACAAATGCATTCAAATGGAATTGGAGGCAACTATACACTCCATAGAACTTGCTACTGGATCTATCAGAGAGTAACTAGCACAACAATGAAAGAACATTTGGTGGTGCCTTCCGAGGACTAAAATTCAATAGGTTCTTTTTTTCTCACATTAAAAAGAGATACAAAAACTTTGTCCATGAATCAACGATTTATGAAATCACTTTAGAAAATGTGTTTTTCACAAGTGTAATATTAATTTCCACTTAAGTGTGGGCAACTTACATTCGAGACAAAGATGAGGGATGTTTGTAAAATTAATCCTGATTGTAAAGTATTATGTAAAGTTAGAAAAGAGAAAATTATGGAAAGCCAATAATGGGAAGTCAAGAAGTACCAATAAACAATTGCAAACTCAACTATATATGCCAAATAGCACCCACTTAGTCATTGGGGCTCAAACGTTTTCGTAATTCTTGGAACTACTTCTAATATTTTAATGGGAAGAAGCCCTCAGGGCCATTTCAGAGGAAACACAATTTTGTGTTTGTAATGTCTTTGCTATGCATTGCCTCTAGCTTATGTAAGGTCACTTTTACTGGTGTACGGTTATATTTCTCACTTGATAGACTACTCTTCTATGAGTTTTATTATTTTGCATTGCATTATTTTTTTGATATTGTTGTTCTGAGATGATGGTTGGATGGTGTTGAATGAGTTTGTTGTTTCAGACTAATCTGTGCACTTATTTTGTTCATTTATTACTAGTATCTTCTTTTATTAATAGCTAATTGTTTTGGAGTGCAAGTAGGGACTAGCGATTCCATTGTCTATTTATTTTTGTTATTTTTCTCCTAGCTAGGATAGGTTAGAATAGATTTTCTTTCTGCATTTATATTTAGCTCATATTGCATTTTGCATTTTTTGCATATCATCAACCCCATACTCATTGATATATAGTAATGGTGGCCGAGCCAGAATCCAGATGGGTATCCTATAACAAATGATGTGAGTTCTAATTGGGACTTCGCATTGGGGAGTACCCCTATAATTTTTCATGCATCAACATAGGCCTTTGTTTTTAGCCTTGTTGAGATGTTGGATAGTGATTTTATAAGTTTTGTATTGCATGTGGTTAGTGGTAAAATAGGGATGGCTTTGGGGTTATGATGGGAACCGAAAATGGAACATGGGTGCGTTGGAAGATTCCCTTTGTGCGAGACCTATGAAATTTAGAGAACTCTAAGAAGACACGAGGTCTACATTGTTGGTAACAAAACCTCAACAACATCATTGTTAGATAGAATGTAATCCTAGGAAGCAAATAGGGATATTGAAGTCACATTTATGATGGAAACCCTTCACAGCTAGAAGCAACAAATTGAGAAATTGTGGATTGAATGTGTATCTCTCATACAAATGGTTGCAGGTTTGACTATAATCACATCCACATCCCACTCAATGGCTAGGTTGTTTACTTGGTCTATAGAGGATAAGTGGGAGGAAATTGTTCAACAACATCAAAAGGAAGTGGAAATGTTGAACGTGGATCAACATTCCATGACAAATGAAGGGAAACATGAAGAAACCTATAATCAACTTGGTATGATCTAGTAATTTTTATGTATTATAGTTTACTTGTTGCTAGGATTTTGTGTGTGAATGTACACTTACACTAGATTACATAAATCCTTTTTGAAGGATTGCCTTGTTCTGTTAGAATGTCAATGTCAAACTTTTGACATATTTCATAATGTTTTGCTAAATAACCCTTATATATATATTTTCATGATAACCAATGCGACTACAACAATTTTCTAATACAAATATAACTGTTATTGTTAAAAAAATATTATTATTATTTTTTTAAAATTTATAAAAACTAATAAATTACAACCACTTATATTATAAATTAAGCCACCTTATTATTAATTAAACATAGTCTATTGCATACATCAACAAAACAATTAACACTCATAAAAATAATTAAAAGAAATAATGAATTTATAATATAAAACAATAATAGTAATAATATAATTAATTAATAAATGATAATTATTCTTTTTAATCAATATAATCATTTTTATGTATTTTTCAAAGGGAAAAAATACACAAGTTTACAAAATGTCTAATTACAAGCCATGCATGCAATCTACAAAACCTCTACTATATCGATACATGGATATATATGAAAGAAGGTCTTAAATACAATATTAAAAAAAGAGAAATGAAACCAAGAAACACCATATGAAAGATAAAAAGTGATGGAATAAAAATAAAAATCAAATCAATAGGCTTAGCGAGATGATGGGTCTCCAAAATTTTCCATGAAGCATGGGAGCTGCATTATTTTCCATCATTTGTGGCTTTGGTCGCATGTTTGGAGCCATCCTCGTCTTTCAACAACGTGAGTAGAAGTCCTTTTATTTGAATCAACTCCTGATTTTCCTTAATAGTTACTTAAAGAGTGGAATAAGGGTTCTCTCTATATTAATCATGCGATGTAGAGACTAATTGAAATTCAAAGTAAAAACAAAACTATCATTTGAAAAGGAGGTAATATGAAATACATATGTGATGTTTCTTCTAATATTATAAAAAAAATTATTTGTTTTGATCTTCCCTAGGGGTGTAATGGGGGTTGAAGGGCCCAAGTAAAGTAATAATAGTGGAGGCCATTTAATGTAAGGTGGACTAGATCCATTATGTTTTTTATTATTAAATAAGGTATACTATGGTAGTTAGTATTGAATAAATGTATTGGGGCCTCATTAAAGAAGGTCCACTAGGTATTTAGGAAGTTGTTATGGTTAGGGTTATCTTGTTAGTTATAAATAATGATGAAATCCTCCTTATGAGGAGTGTAGATTTTACTGTATTTGGCACTTAGCTCATCGCGAGGTGGTCCAACCTTAAGAGGCAAGTGAACAAGGGAGGATTCCTTCCATAAAATGATCAATTGTAAGGTGTTACCTTACCTTAAGAGAATTTTTATACAATCAAGTTAAGGGGATTTTCTACGGTATTATTAGATATTTAGTGTGTGATAACATATTCATATCTAAGGTACATAACTAATTGTATTAGAGCTCTTTCTTAGGCCAAAAAGAAGGATTTGTTTTCCCTATTTTGTAAGTTAAAGGGAAAAAGGGGGCCATGACACTCAGATCAATTACTATACCTTTATGAGGATAATTTGAAGTATATATATATATATATGAGTTCCTCTCGAAAAATTATCCAAGTTAAAAAAAATCGTCCAAATCAAAGTTCAGGAAGTGAAGATATTGTGGATTTAAAATAAGTTATTTTGGGTTTTTTCAAGATGGTCATGTGGACTGTAGAGAAGATTTCTTTTGATAAGTTGCTCATATTGCTGCTAGATCAACACCATTGAAAAGAGGACTTTTGAGGATTTGATTTGACATATTATATGTTATGGTTCTTACCGATATCAAATGCACTATAGCCCTTGCAAATTTCAACTCTCAAACTCTAATAGAAGTGAAGAACGATAGTGTGGTGGAACATGCCATGGGAGGAACAAATGTTGGTGAAAAAATATCTCTAGGATTTGTATAATGGATACCTATATATAAAAGAGATATTTGATAAATTGGAGGAGATCCATATTATTTCTACTGCATAACCTCTTATCAATGAAGAGTGTAATTGAGAAATATATGCCCTGTATGATTTATAGGATGCTTGTGATGACTATTACATGGATAGTTATCATTTCTAAGATGACAACTACTTTCACCTTCTACTGGATGACTCTAATCTACCTTATGCAAAGAATCTAATGGACGGAATTCAAGAGCCATTTATGACTACCGATTTTCAACTTTCCTATTCTCTAGTAGTAGAGTTCCTTCTAGATTCACATTTGATCTTTTGCACTTATGTGGAAAATTCTTTTTGGTATTGCTAGATCTATATATTTGGATCCACATGATCATGTTAGGCATTTGGTGCACCATTCTTAACCAAATATTGAGCTCAAGTATATCCAATGGGGAGTCAACACGAGCTCTTATACTTGGGACCCGAGTTTATGGATGAACTCCTTATATTACTTCAGTATTGCAATTGGTACTTGCACATGGCATATTGGCTACTTTAGCATGTAATTTATTACTCATAGATGGGATCAAAGTTTATGATGAAGCTTGTTGGACTATTTCAACTTGGTGGCTGAAACTTTTACATGGGACCCAAGTTCTCTAGCTTACTTCAACATTATGGTCAACACCCATCCCTGGGACACTGGTTTATGGTTGTACCTCCTCACAACAAGCGTACACTTTTAAAGGGGGGTGGAATATTGGGATCTTCCCTAGAATTGTAATGGGGGATAAAGGGCCCATAATAAAGTAATAATAGTGGAGGCCATTCGATGTAAAGTGGACTAGGTCCACTCTGCTTGTTATTATTCAATAAGGCCCAATATGGTTGTTAGTATTGAATAAATGTAACGATGCCTCATGAAAGAAGGTTCACTAGGTATTTAGGAGGTTGTTATGATTAGGGTTATCTTGTTAGTTATAAATAAGGTTGGATTCCTCCTTATGATGAGTGTGAAGTTTGTTTTATTTGGAGCTTAGCTCATTGAGAGGTTTCCCTGTTGATATTATGGTAGCTTCGGGAGGTATGAACCTCTATTGTGACCTTTGACAAGATTAGAATGTTCCAGAAGAAAGAAAAGAAATGAAAGTAACCCTAGATGAGATGTCGGCTGAAGAGAGATAATTAATATGAATTAATTAGTACCGAGAGAGAGAAATCGGCCCAGGCAAGTCTGCTAGGAATACTATAAATACAGGGGCACCAGTCTCTCATTTGACACATTCTCAGAATCACAAAAGTCACTTGTGCGCACTGCAGTTTGATAGTCTTGTGCGCAAGTCCTGGGGAAGGTGTTGCGCCAGTTTTGGGTTGGACTCTCTAATCAACTTTGGTTACTTCTTGCTTGGTGCATTAGCCTTTCTTGGATATTGGATTTCTACCAGGATTCTTCTCTATCAAGGTCAATGTGTTCGGAGGGTGGCTTAGGCCTATGGTTGGGTGACAATAGTAATATTGTCAATGGTAAAACGAGCACATTCTTTCATATTCTAAGAAGTTATGGGCCTAGACCTCCATTCAGTCTAACCTCTGGAAGGAAACATAACCATTAGGATATTGAGCTCACTGAGGAACTTCCGCTAGGGTTACTAGCAGGAGAAACTTCCAAGACACTACCACTAGGGTTACTAACAGGAGCAGTTGCAGAAACCCTAAATCTCAGATCCGACACCTTGTGATGGAGCATCTCGCTCAAGGAGAAGATATTCAAATGCGCCCTAGTTCAGTGCACCTCTTGGCTCTCTCAGAAGACAGAAACATAAGAGTTGAATTTTTGGATAAAAGCATGACCAACTACCAGTCAATCGAAGACATGAGTGAAACGATTAGTCTTCTACACTACTCAACACTCACTGGAACGATTGAAGATGACACATGGATAATCAATAGTGGTGCTTCTAGGCACATGACGGGAGATCAAGCCAGACTCTCAAATCTAAATGAGAAGAAGACATCATACAAAGTAGAGCTTGGAGACAAAAGCACTTACCCAGTCGAAGGATTTGGACAAGCCTCCATCAAGTTGAAAATAGGTAACAATGTTCACTTAAGCAATGTTTTATATGTACCTGGTTTAGAAAAGAATCTTGTATCGATATCTTGCCTAGAAGACAAAGGAAACATAATAGATTTCGTGGATGGAAAAGTGTTATCATGGCATAAAGACTCCAACATAGAGAATGCTAGGGTTATTGGAAGTCGTGAAGGAAATTTGTATAGAATACTAGAACAAAATGAAGAAGATCTCGTACATGACGAAGTCAATCCCAATGAACTTTGGCATAGAAGATACACTCATATTAATTATCAATCATTACCTTTTCTCAGAAAGATGGTTGAAGGAATACCATAATTGTAGTCTACACATGAAGGAATTTGCAAAGGTTGTGCTCTTGGAAAGAATATCAAGAAACCATTTCCAAGCAACAACAATAGATATAAGGAGATTCTAGATCTAATACACTCAGATGTTTGAGGTCCGATGCCAGTCAGATCTCTAGGAGGATCTCTTTACTGCGTAATATTCATAGACGATTATTCAAGAAAGACTTGGCTATATCTACTGAAGACAAAAGACGAAGTATTCAACAAGTTTCAAGAATTCAAAGTAGAGATAGAAAACCTCACGAACAAGAAGATCAAGACCTTAAGAATAGATAATGGAGGAGAATACACATCAAAGGAATTCATTGCATTCTTCAAATCGACAGGGATTAGGAGGGAGCTAATTGTTCCTCATAATCCTCAAAAAATGGTGTAGCAGAAAAAAAGAACAGATCTATCAAGAAATCGTAAAAGCACTACTAAATGATCAAGGTCCGTCTATGTTCTTATGGGGATAAGCATCCATGACAACAATATATGTGCAGAACAAAAGTCCTCACCGCATATTGAAGGACATGACTCTAGAAGAAGCCTTCTCAAGTAAGAAACCTAATGTGGAAAACCTAAGAATCTTTGGATGTCCTGTTTACTCTCACATTCCCAAGGACAAAAGGAATAAACTAGAACCCTCGGGAAAGAAGGACATATTCATGGGATATAGCGATTCATCCAAGGCTTATAGAATCTATATTCCGGAACAACACAAGATCAAAGTCAGCAGAGATATGACATTCAATGAAAAGATGGCTTTCAAGAAATCCATAGAAGAAATGATAGAAGAATAAGAGATTGAAGAACCTACTGAAGAAAGAACAAAAAACCAAGGTGACGAAAAGGAACAACCTGATCATCCTATGAAACCATGTGAGACCATTGAGTCAGAAACCATACCTAAGACCAAGAAACGACTAGCTTGGCTTGAAGCTACCTTACAAGATGAAGAAAGACTTAAGGTTCCCAAAGGAACATTCATAAAAAGTAAGAAGCCTAAAAGATTCTCAAGTTATGCAGCATATATGACGAAGCTTCTAGATGAAGAACCTACCACATTTAAAGAAGCAGTTCAAAAGGGACAATGGAAAGAAGCTATGACGGGAGAACACCAATCCATTATGAAAAATGATGTATGGGAAATTGTACCTAGACCTAAGGGAAAATCAGTTGTAACTTCAAAATGGGTATACAAGATCAAGCATGCAGCAGATGAAAGCATGGATAAATATAAAGCAAGGTTCATAGATAGAGGGTTCTCCCAGAAGGAGGGAGAAGATTATGATGAAACCTTTGCTCTGGTTGCTAGATATACTTCCATTAGAGCTGTCATATCTCTTGCCACTTCCATGGGATGGAACTTACATCAGATGGATGTAAAGACAACTTTCCTCAATGGAGCAATCAAAGAAGAAGTATATATTGAACAAACTCAAGGGTTTGAGGTACATTCCAGAGACACTCACGTGTGCAGATTAAAGAAAGATTTATATGGACTAAAGCAAGATCCAAGGGATTGGTATGCCAGAATGGACAACTATCTAATGAGACTTGGTTTCTCCAAGAGTCGTGCAGATCCAAACCTTTACTACAAAGTCGTGGACAATGCACCTGTAATTCTACTACTATATGTTGACGATATATTCATAACAGGTGAAGAGTCTCTCATCATCCAGTGCAAGAAGGAAATAGCTTTTGAATTTGCTATGAAAGATCTAGGTCTCATGCATTACTACTTGGGACGAGAAGTATGGCAGAAGCGTGGTGAAGTATTCCTTGGACATGGAAAGTACGCAATAAAGATCCTTCAGAAGTTTGGAATGATGGATTGTAATTCCATGGACACTCCTATGAATACAGATATAAGAAAAATGAAAGATCCAGATTCTAATCCAGTAGATCCATCACTATATCGACAATTAATTGGGTCATTGATGTATTTGGTAAATACTAGACCAAACATTTGCTTTGTCGTGAATACACTAAGCCATTTCCAGGTGGAACCGAGACATGAGCATTGGATAGATGCAAAGCATGTATTAAGATATATTCGTGGGATAATAAACTATGGCTTAAGATATACCGCATCCAGTGATATACAACTTCATGGATTCAAAGACTCGGATTGGGCAGGAAGTGCATAAGACAAAAAGAATACTTCAGGAATGTGTTTCAGCTTGGGCTCCGCTATGATATCTTGGGGTAGCAGGAAACATAAGTATGTCGCACTTAGCACGTCAGAAGCAAAATATATCGCAACATGTGAAGCATGCACATAAGCAATATGGTTAAGGAAGTTAATCTTCGATTTATTTGATCAGATCCCAGATTCGACCATAATACATTGTGATAATCAGAGTTGTATAAGATTATCAGAACATCCGGTGTTTCATGAAAGGTCGAAACATATTGAGATAAAATACTACTTTATTCGAGATAAAGTCCAGGAAGGAGAGGTAAAGATCGAGTATATCCCCACAGATGAGCAGACAACATACATCTTGACAAAGCCTCTATCCAAAATAAAGTTTGCATATTTTCGAGAGAAGATGGGGATCGTGGAAATAACAAATGAATAGGGAAACCTATTATTCCCTATGAAAATATTTATTCTTCATCATGTTCGAAATATAAAACATTATTCCTACCTCTGCAGCTATCGGTTTGCACTTCTATCCCATATGGGAAACAACTTTCGTTGATGAATGGCTATACAACGGGGGTTCTTACGAGCAACTTAGGGATCCTATTGAAGATCACGAGGACTAATTGAAAGAATGACCTTCCCCTAGCTCCATTTCACGTGGTTGGATGAAAGTATCAAAGTACCTCTCCTCTTCCTTATTTTTTTTTTTCCTAATTGGAAGTATTAGCTGAAAGGGAAGAAACAAATCTCCAGGTTGGGAGGGAGCAGTGACATATTATTGAGGGCATTCATTTTCAAGATTGAAAAATAGTCCAGCTTGGGCGGATTCTTTCCTGTTCAGAAAGTGGATTGAGATTTCTGAAGGACATACATTTTCCAGTTCAGAAAATGGTCCAGATTGCTGATGTACCATAGACAATGACTTCCCATTGTGGTTAACATGGGGAGTGGTCTAGGGAAGTCTCTCTTCTTGAGGGTTATTCAAGAAGACTGTCCCGCCTCACCGGACAATGATTTCTCATTGTGGTTAACATGAGGAATGGTCCATTTTGGAGCTTGGTACATGACAGTCTTATCCTCTTGTGGTTAACAGGGGAAATGGTTCAAACAATCATTCCTTAGGGTGGATTCATTCTCTCCAAGTTGCACTTTGTTTAGTGCCGGAGGAATGGCCTAGGGTGGGGAATGGTCCAGGCTCAGAAATTAGGGACATGCATTCCTTAGGGAAGATTCATTCTCTCCAAGTTACACTTTTTTTAGTGTCAGAGGAATGGCCCAGGGTGAGGAATGGTCCAGGCTTAGAAATCAGAACAATCATTCTTCCTTGTTTGAGAAGAATAAGTCAGATAGCCCATCGTTGATGTTCTACTCCGAGGGCATATATTCTTTCAGATCTCACAAATGTGAGTGAAAGATTGGCCCAGATGATTCAGTTTATTTTAACAATATTTTTTATGCAGGTTGATAACAGATGATTGTTATGGAGACTGCCTGTCTCCAGACAATAGAGATATGCTACTATGGTGGACATGTTCCACTGTTTGTGACTATGTGTCACGGTTTGAGTAGTTGTGTTAAACCCTAATATTGGCTCATTACCCCTTAATTGGGGCATATTATATTAGTAATGTTATTTTATTTATGTCGGCTTTAGGCCAATAGTTGTAATTATACCTCCTAGTCTCCTATATATACCAAGGAGACATTTTCATTTTGAATAATCTTGTACTTGAACATTTAAGTGGGGTAAAAGGAGGTTGCCCCCTCGAAGAGGCTTATTATCTGAAATTATCTCTTTTTCA
>ML783406.1:354219-375434 GCA_009831015.1 Picea engelmannii | reverse complement strand
ACATCAAGAAGGATAATTCCTTACATGAATAAGTCTCTCAATGCTTAGGAGTAGTAGCACTATGACTCTCTAACTCCACTCATTGATTCCTCATTACTCTCCTCCCTTACATAGGGCTCACATAAGGCATTATATAGTTTTTCTTCACTCTCTCTTAAAAAAGAGCATTAATTCCTAGATCCACAACAATAGGATCTAATTACAAAAGAGGAAAAACAAGATCCATGAATAAAGGATCTCAAACTATCTTCAAGCACATAATGGGAAAAGTCTCAAAACCACCCAAAGATTCTTCAACCATGCCCTTGCTTCTCTCAACCTATAATTGAGAATAATGGCAAATTGGTGTGAGGTGGTTTCTCACATAAAAACCAATTTCCAAAACTATAATTTAATGATAAATACGCGAGTCTAATTTCCCTCACAAGTATTAATCATTTTACATCAAAAGTGAATAATAATGTATGAGTTTTTCCAAAATCATAAAGCATAATTAAATGCATGAGCATCTCATAAAAGCATAAGAATGCATGAGACCTTTTTCTCACAAAGCATTAATAAAATGCATGAGAAAATAAAACTCATAAACGCATAAGTTCACCCTTTCACCACTTTGTCGCCAACTTCAAATCAACTTGGTGAACAAGTTAAAGTTCCCTCCATGTGTGGAGATTCGCCCAGATCACTCATGGAAAGATATCCCAATAGTACACTTCCAACAAGAACTATACGTGAGGTTCTCTATCACCATATTCTTTATAATAATTGTAGAATGATAAATGCTTATAAAGAAAAAGAGGAAATTGAGGAAACTATTGGCATACAATTGTCATAGAATGTGTTAACACATAGGATGTACATGAGTCAAGGTTTTATCCCATGTTTTAAAGTTTTGTTAGTCTAGTCTTAGAAGGACTCTTTTGGTCTTTGTCAGTCACGTGTCTTGTCCTTCTTTTAAGACATTTGTTTAAACTTGTAGGCTTAAGTCAAAGTCATGTTCTCAAAGTCTTGAGTCATGCTTCATGTCTATACATCATGATTTTGATTTTTTCTTAGGTCTAGAAAGCTGATCAGAGTACAGTTACAAAAGTATTGATGCCATGATGGTGGTTGTCATAATTTGTAAAGAGGGAAGGTATTGGTCATATCTGCATAGTTTGAAGGTCACCATCAAGTGTTTTGTCCAACAGGTGTAAAAAAGGTTTTAAAGATCCACTTAACCATTTAAGTGTCATGTCACTTTTCAAATATCATTCGCTGCAAACTCTCCTAAAAGTCTGCAACAATTCAAAAACACCTCATGCGCTAAATCGTACATAATCACAATTTGGGAAATGTGGCACTTGATGGATTCTCCCTTTCAGTTCCTTGTCATCATCATTCATTTCCAAGAAATCGGTTTCAAAAGGAAGATTCAACCATTTCATGCTATTTTCATTTGCAAAGGTAGTCGTTGCATATTGTGTGTTGCTGCAGATTGTTAGCGCTGCAAAATTTTCTGTAGCGGCTGGTGGTGAGTTAGGCTTGATGATTTAAATTTTTGTATCAAAAGGTAAACATCATATGCCGGGTACCATTCCTTGATACTCAAATTCCATCATTTTGAAACCATTACAGTCATCAAGAAACTTATTTGATACATAACTTTAGATGCTGCGAACTGTTTTCACAAGTTAGCGTTGCAAATCCCCTATTTCATACATAATATGAAACCCTAGCATACATCACATGCACTCAGGTTTTAGGTACCACCATTCCGTTCAAAAAATCTTAGCTCACACCTAATCTATGAACTGCAATTTCTTTTGATGAAAACCCTGGTCACAAAACCAGCGGCTGCAAACTGATTTAGCGCTCCAATCTCTCTCTTTTACATAGTTGCTTCAAAGTCTTACTATGTGAGACTTCATTTAGCCTCAGGTTTTCATCATTTCATCCATCTTCTAGATCGAGTTACATTTTTAGTCTCTGCAATATTGTTCTACCTATAAACCCTACTTGCAGCAAAACCCTAAGTTCACTAGATTTCATCACACAATCTGTTGGCAATAGTTATCCGAAAAGTTTTACTCTTATTTGATTTTCCATGGAAGCTCAAAAAATGAAGAAGGTCCACAAAGGAGGGGATATTGTCAGAGTTGAACCCCATGATCCGCAACTCATTAATTCAAATCCACTTTTCAAAGAATCCTTTCAGAGAGTAGCCTACCTAGCTTTTTGTGAAAAAATGCAGAAAGGACACCCTGAAGTGGCCAAACAATTTGCATTAAACTTCAGTGGAGTAAATAAAAAATTTGGTACACTTAAGTTTGAAGTTACAAAACAATCCATTGCCACAACTACAAAGATACCAATTCAAGGAGAAAAATGGTTTAAAGCTATGTCTTTGAAATCTCATTTTTCTAAAGATTTCCTAAAGCCAAAATATGAAGAAGACAACTTATCCAAAGGAGTACCTAGAATCCATATGATGGAATAATTTGATAGGATTCTCAGGGTTATAAAGAGGTACTTTACATGTGAGGGGTAGATTTAATATGTTTTATCAATACCATATTAGACTATTGATGCATTTCACTGGAAAACAATTCCTTAATCTACCCTTTTACTTGTTGAGAAGTCTTGGAAAAATTCCAGATAAGGTACAATCCAAGTCTAAGCTGGTAGAGAGAAGTGTCTTTCATTTTGGACTCATTAAGATGCTCGTGTTATAAGAGTTGAAGAATATTGATAGTGATTGTGATACTTTCTTGACTTCATCAGGATTTCAGTCATAGATTGTTAACACTCCACATTCTGAAAGGAGAAACCCTACCTTAGCTGAGAGTGTTGTGCACACTAAATCAAGCAAAAGGAGAAATATAGTTAAGGAGGACAAGCCATCAGAGCCAAATTTTCAGATAGATTAAGTCCCTACACAATGCGTTGCTGAAGAAATCTCTCCCATATCAGATCCTTCACATGTAGAACCATCTTCTAGTAAAGGAAGAAAGTTAAAGGGAAATAAATTGGTTTTTAACCCACTTGTTGCTAAACCAGCTAAGACTAGAAAACCATTTACTAGAGAAACAACAAGACATTATGCCCCTGTGGAAGAAGATACATCTGAAGCACCAATTCAACAAACAACTAAATCCAAATCTCATAAAGAGCCTATAGGAATCATTGAAATAAAGTCCCCTTTTGAGGAAAGAAATCCCACCTTCAAAAGACTCAGGAAGCAACTGAAAGAGGCAAGAGCTGAGAATAGAAAATTGAAAAAGGAAAATCTATAAGCTAGAATCTAGTTGAAAGAAAACATAAGCATGTGTGAAGAAACCATTGCAAAGGAAAAACATATGGGGAGGAGATCACTTCCCCTGTATACACAAGTCAAAAATGTGTACATGAAGAAAAGATCTTTTCAAGCTGAGATCAGAAAGTTGAAAAAAGAATTACAACAAGCAGAGGAATAGATATCTAGAAGGAATCTGGACCCGTTGGCTCAGGAAGCCATAAAATAAGATCATGGATCTTCATTTCTGCAATAGTATATCGGTTTTTCTATGGTTCCTTACATGTGCTGACTCACAAACCCTAAGAAACAATTTTTGTCTTATGTTGCTTATAATTTTTCCCACTTGTTGTTTTGGAAGTCATTCTTCATGGCTCAGAGGTTTCATGAGGCATTAGCAGAGGCTCATAGATTATTTTCATTTTTTTACATCAGTTGCAATGATCAAAAAGCATAAATCTCATGTACAAGAAAGTTCGCAGCGAATCCTGCAGATGCGCTGCGAACCTGCTGAAAGTGAAACAATTTGCAGCGAACTTGCTACGAACTCTAACAGTCTGATAAATCCAAAGTTATGGGAGAGTTTCCAGCTGTAAAAGGAGGTTTGAATGGTTCCCTAGGAAGCATTTAGACATCAAGGGACACTTGTACATGATATCCAACTCCACTAGATCTCCAAACATGAGTTGGTTGTAGTCACATTTATCATCACCAACAACTTCCTGGAATCTAGCAGTTAGTTAAGTTTATGTTTGTTTGTCTACTTCCATGCCTCTCCAAGGCACAAAATCCTATGTGTGAGCTAGGTGGTGATTCATAGAGGGAATTTTGATGTAAATTTCTATTTAATGGGTGATGTGACTCCAAAATAAGGTTCAAGTGGTTTTTTGAGAGACTCATATCTTTTTGTTTCATACTATAAAGTTTCCAGACAATGTATGTACAGACTTAAGACTCTTAGATAATTGAAGAGCAACTCCTTTTTCTACTATTACATGCTATATTCTTGTCTTTCTTTGATGTTACCTACTGATAAATGATTTATCTTTAATACTTGTGTTCATGAAATGCAGTAACTGATTTATTGTCTATTTGGTGGTGCAAGTATTGTCAAAGCACATCTTCTTGTTGACTAGGAGGCTCCTTGCTAATAAGAATTCTACTGTATGTGTGACAAACGTTCTTGATGTAACTTGGTTCATGTATTTCATCTTTCTCCTTCAGTCTTCCATGTTTTCACTAATATTCTTAAAATTGATCTAAGATTGTTCAAGCCTTGCTTGCTGGAGTATGTTTTGTGGAAATTTTGTGTTGATATTTTAAAACTGAGTTTCTCATCCATTCGTTACACTTGAATTAAAAAACCTTATCTTTTAAAAACCTACAAAATTTTTATGGGCATTAGGCTTACACCTACAACAGTCTAGGTGTGACTTCTAGTGCTAACAGAATGTAATCAATGACACATTTTTTTTTTTGTAAATAAAAAGTTGTATTTCCTTAAATCATCAACAAACCGGTATACATGGAAAAACTAGCCACCTATTCTGCCATACATATGGAAACTAGAACAGGTGGCATGCTTTCAAGTTTTTGTTGAAGTCTGATAAAAAACTATAAACCAAAAACTATGCAACAACATATCTACAACCATGGCTGTTATGAACATAGATACATAATAACAAAAAAAAAAATTAAACTATGGGAGAACCTGATTTCCGTCACCATTTGGAGGAGTTGTAGCAAACACATAAGATTGGAAGCAGGTTGGGCATCTGCGCTTGACATGATTTGTTGAAAGGGAGTCAAACAAAGCATCCAGGCACCGATAGAGAGTAGTTTGGAGGTGAAGCTGATCTGCTGCATCCTGTCTCATTTCAAAGATAAGTTGCAGATGCTCCTGTGAGAAATGGTACATGCTAGGAATCTCTAGTATTGAAGCTTCAGTTGGTTGAGATTCACTGAGAGGTTGAGCCTCCTCTTCCTACCCAACGGTAGGGATCTCTTCTTCGACGAGGCAAATTTTCTGTTCTAGAGAAAAATCACCTTCCAGGGAATGTTGTCTAGAAGTGTGGGGCTGAGTCAGTATGTCGGAGGCTAAGAAAAGGAAGGATTCCAGAGGTGCCTGAGGAGGATCCTGAGGGAAATCTTCCTCAACATAAGCCATGTATTTATTTTCTTCCAATCAATTTTGAATATAGCAGGGTGAATTATTCAAAGAAGGACCAACAGGGTGAACATTAGATATGGGGGGTGAAATTGGTGTAGAGGAGGGGCCTAGATGGCAGTGTTGAGAAACAAAGATGTAATAGGTGGAACCCTTCTTGGGATTTCCCATTTCTTGGGGAATTGGGATAACTGGGGCAAGATTGGAAACCAGAAGGGGGAGAGGACACCCAAAAGAGAAAATACCAGAATGGGAGGGGGAAGCCAGAGTTCAGACCTGAACAAGAACAAGAGAAAAATGAAAATTTCCAATTCTTACCTCCATGATAGCTGTCAAATTGATAGTAGAGAGTGCCATTAATTTCAAGTTGATAGCACGCATTCGACTTGTACTAGGCCAGGAAGACTTCAACTCGCACTTTGAGTGCACCATTAAATCTCTCTTCCAACGCAGGTGCACCACCGTTCCCATCAAGTGAATGCTACTCATGCAGAAGGGACAGAGGGAAAGGGTGGTGGCTCAGGTTATTAACTTCTTAGCACTCATGTTTGCCAGTTGTCACCCCATCCGGGGTCCAATCACACACTTACAATTTGTTGATAAAACATTTTTTTTTTATGATAAAAGTCACTATTTGGGAAGACCTTGATCATTTTAGAAATCCCTTAGAGTATTTCTCAAAGATTTAAGAAAGCCAAATCATTTCATAAAATTCCTTAGTTTGTTCCTCAAATATTCACGAGGTCAAATAAACAAGTACAATTCCAAATCCTCTCTTTCAACGCTCAATTAAATGCACAAATGCATAATAATTAGATACTTAATTTTATGAAAGCTTCCCTACCAAGAAAATACTTCTAGGTGTGTCCCCTATAGCTAACAACAAAACAGTTTAAAAATAGGGTGGAACATCTCTCAAAGATTTATAGTAAATTATAATATTGGACATTCCAATACCTATAATTTATTGCAAGAATAACCTCACTAAAATCAATTTTGCAAGCACTTCAAGTTTTCCTATTTTCGGTCATAGTTGCATTGAAAAAGATCATAAAACAATTGGAAAAAAAATATAAAAAAGTAATTATGGGGCAACCGATAACTAGAGAATAGATGACTCTTGATATCCTAGAAAACTATATGTACTCCAAATGGGAGGACTATGTATATGGAAAATGAAACATTTTAACACAAACTTGTTCAAGAAAATAATGTGGAGATAGCACAAAGAGAGCTCAACATCGTGGGGTCGAATATGGAAGATAAAGTGAGCACCTAACATCCTTGAAAAATAATCCCATAGATCATGTCATACCCTAGTGGTTCCTAAATTTGGAATAGGACAAAGAAAGACATATGATTAAGTACATAGAATAGTTTCTAGGAAACTTGGGATGGAATATCTACCCTTTTTTGGGAGGACTCAAGGATAATTTTTCCTCACTCAAACAAAACCAAAAACATAAAGGCATACAAACCAACAACATAAAGGCATACCAAATGGAAGATAACGTCGGTAAAAGTTATGTGTACCAATTTTAGGAGTCAACCTTAAATACTAACCCACAATGTTCTTAGGAAATGGAAGTCTTGGGAATCTTGTTGGGATATACTATTATCTAGGAACAAAAAAGAGCAACTTTGCAAAGAATTAATGAAATAAAAAGACTTATGAAAGGGGGCTTATCTGTTTTAATATGGGGCAATGAGAGGTCTAAGGAATTATTAGTCAATTAACTTACAAATTATTAATGGATCATCATCACATGAAGGATTGAGATTTAGTCTAAAATAAAATATGGAACTCATGCCAATGGGTCATTTTATTTTGTTCTTCTATGGTAATTGGCATGGGAAAGAAATATAATATGGAATAACATAGATAAGAGATGATTTTTGAGATTCTCTAAACATGCTATGTGCCATAACAAAGTAGAATCATTACATCACCATTTCATGCAATGCCCATACACTCAAATACTATGGAAATGGATACAAAGAGGGATGGGAATGGCATCCCCATAGAAGAAGATATATAAACAATTCTCTAAAGTTGGTAAAAGTGTGACTTTAAATATAGGGTGAGAGTGAGGATGTTGGAAATTTACCAAGGTTAGTGACATGGAATATTTAAGATTAGTGACATAGAACATCTAGATAAAGAAAAATAGAAAGTTTTTTCAAGTCATGAAAACATACCTAAGCAAGCTGAAGAGAAGATATCTAGAAACATGGTCGATACCACATGAAGCAAAACTTGGAAAAATGAGGTCTTAAAGTGTGTAGAAGAAGATTGAGAATTGTTTGCATATGTGGGAATCCAATTTACCAATTTATCCCACTCTAAACCCAATACTATCCAAATTGTGTTTAGTCCAACCAAATGGAAATTACCAGCTCTACTATATCTAAAATTGAACTTTAAAAGAGATTTAATGAAAAATTTAAGTAGAATACAAAATGGAGGGGTGATCCAAGGCAATTAAAAAATCCCAATTAGATTCTATGACCAAAATATAAAGATACAAAGGACTATCCTAGAAGACATATTAGGAATAAAAAATCAAATAATAAAAGGAGTTTTGAACATATCATTGAGAAAGTGAGAAGACTTCAATTAATAAAGAAAATTATGTCTACATGTAACCAATTGGACATTACTTCAACCACTTTAAGAGATCCTACAACTATGATTACCCTTAATTCTATAATCACAATATGTCATGCAAAAATCAAGGAATAGGGTTACAAATGAATTATTAATCCCGATCATAGAGCTGAATTGGGAAAAGAACTAATATGGTTCAAAGACAATCTTATAAGCACTTTCCAACTACCTAGAAAACTCAAGTTATGAATTTAGATGGAGCAACAAGGTGATGGAAAAAAGGATAGCATAATCACCATTTAAACATAAAAATAAAAATAAAAATCAATAAATAAAAATAAAAATCAATAATTGAAAAAAAAAGACCCAAAGGAAGAAATAAAATGTAGAAAAACAAATATGAAGATTGTCATAAAAGAAAGTGTTATATACCTACTTTCACTATCTTATACTCATATACCATTATCTCTACCTTCTTCACTTTTACCATGATACGTAAAGGCTACACTTTTAGCCCCACATCCCTTATGTTCTTGTTCTTTCTTTACTTCCATTCCTTAATAAGGAATCATATATATTGATGGGTGAGGTTGATATATGTAAACTCGTCTCAAGGTTACCATTTAAAGTGGTCGGAAATATGATATCTTATTCTTTTACCTCATTATTTGTTATTCCTTGATTTACCTTAATACTTGTTCTTTATTGATATAATATGTTAATGGCATATTTATATCTTTGATTGACCTTTAAAGTGGTCGGAAATATGATATCTTATTCTTTTACCTCATTATTTGTTATTCCTTGATTTACCTTAATACTTGTTCTTTATTGATATAATATGTTAATGGCATATTTATATCTTTAATTGTGGGTCAAGTATTCTTATAAGTGATACTAGAGAAAATTATCTTCCATTCTATTTGGCCCTTCCATCTACACCATTTTTTTTATTTGGAAAATATTTTTTAACCAAAATTTCAAAATAAAACTAATCCAACCTTTGTGACACTCCTATTGTTCATTATTCTATATTCATGTATCCAAGAAACACACCAACACCATTTCTCAATCATCATAGGAAATACACTATCTAACTACCCATATGGATTCTCCTACAAATCATTACAAGCTCAAGGATTCCATCTAACAAGAATTCTATGGATTCATTGAGAATACAAAGATCTCACTCATTTATCATATCAGTGCCTTGGAAGTAGATATAAACCTCAAACCTTAGAAGTGAATCAAATATATGCCAATAAATTGAAGTTTGATTTCGGTTAGAAAGAAGTGGAATACTTAGGGCATGTCATTTCTAAATAAGGGGTCAAAGATAATCCACAAAAATATTCAATCCATTACAACAAGATCTATTCCTTAGAACATTATAAGGTTAAGAGAATTATTAGATCTCAATAGTTATTATAGAAGGCTTGTCCACAACTATGCCATAGTTGCATCTCAGCTTGCAAACCCTTTGAAAAATAATTCATTTCAATGGTTTAATTAGGAGACCCAAAATTTTGTAGCTCTGAAGGAAGAAACTTTAGATTTTAATAAGGGGTTAATCATTGAATTTGGTGCTTTAGGAACATGAATTGCTATAGTCTTGTTAGAGGAGGGTAGGCCCATTTGTTTTGAAAGTAAGCACCTCAAAGGTATTAAGATATATTTCCAAGTTAACATACGAGTATGAAATTATGGTCGCCATCTTCATGCAATAAAGAAATGGTGTCAATATATACTAGGTAAGCATTTCAAGGTTAATATTGATCACTTTAGCCTTAATATTTTTTGGAGCAATGAGTCTTTTGAAGGGAAATAAAAGTGGATGACTGAAATTTACTATTATTATTTTGAGGTCATCCACAAAAGTTGAAAGGATAATATTGTGGTTGAAGCACTCTCTAGACAACATGTTGATACACCCCCTATTTATGCCATATATTCTCAATTTATGAAATGAATTGAAGTAGTCAGGAAGGACTTGCATGATAAAACTTCCACACAACAATTGGCAAATGAAATTCAACATGGTTCCAACCCTTAGGAACATTACACTTGGGAAGAAAAAATTTCGAGGTATACAATTCATTTGTGCCTAGATTATAGTTTAAGAAACAAATTGTATATAAATTAAATGCCTCACCTACATAGGTCATTTTGTATTTTTGAAAACATAGCATAATCAAACACTCTTTATTTTGGAATGTCTCAATGGTGATGTTAATAATTTTGTATATGAGTGTGGGACTCTCCAATGAAACAAGGGAGAAACTATAAAATCTCTAGGTCTTACTTGAAACCTACCTATCCGTCACACACTCGACCCGCTAAGTATCGTTTTAAGGGATGGGGTATACATTTTCCACTTTCCTAAAACTTATATGTGTTCCTTTAATAAGGGAACCATTGCCTTCTTCTCTCTGAGAGCTTTCCAACGACTATAAACTTGTCCAAAACCGAGTTCCGAGTCAAATGTTATCGCTCCCTGAACTTCTCGGGGTATCATTGGTCAAAGGCCACGTGGTGCCCATGTGGATCCACCTCATTCATACCATCCTACATGGAACTTACATGATCTCGGTCATCATCCTATAGAGATGACATGACCACTAGAGGGGCGGTTGCAGAGGAATATCTCCCGGGCCTTCATGGGTAACATGCCTTCAACCCCTTCGATATTGTTGTACATGTCTACAAACTTCCCCGGAGTTTTGAATTCTGAAGGAATCTTTCCATTCCATAATATATGGTGGATATTCTATCCACCCTTGGATTTGACGACTAATATTCATCCGTGCTTAACACGATGGGTCCCATATTTAATTCGTGGCCAATCCCATGCTGCCACATCATCATGACGTACGTGCCCTGTCCTCGGGTGAACACCACACACATGAATTTCGACACTTCAACACTTTGGCTCTTCAGTGCTTCAGCGTTTAACACACCATCCTATATCCTTGCATATCCCAGAGTCCCGAAGTCCTAGAGTTATGAAGTTCTATAACTCCCGCCATGTACTCTGACCTTCGACATTTCGTCGTTTGGTATGTACACCAACATGTCAAATATCCCAAAGCCCCGAAGTCTCAGAGTTCTAAATTTCTGGACTCTCGAAGAAATACTTCGATGAAGTGTCTATGCTATCTCCCACTATTTTATCAGATGATTGATAAAGGTTCCCAATGAACCCTCGATCAACGGTCCACAATGTCTTTGAATTCCTCCCCTCAATCCGACGATTGGTGAGATTTATCCACTTCAAGATTTCACGACTTCACATCCCTCACAAGTCTTAGCCCATTTAAGTCCCGAAGGGTTACCTCCTAGAAAGGTCATAAAGGGGATATGAATTTTTGCTATTGGTCAACATTATCGCTTACCCTATCCTTCCACTAGGCTTGATTTAACATTTGAGAGAGATATCAAAGGATCCTTAGATCTACGGCTTGCGTTACTTCGCGACTTTGGAATTTAGGTGTTCTGGTCGTTTAACGCCTTTTCACTCCTGGAGTGAGTCAACACCGAATTTGATCATAATGTATATGCAATGGTCAGGAAATATCCCGAAGATCCTTAGATATACATCTCACATTACTTTATGACTCGAAAGCTGGTAAGAGTTTAATGATAGGACGAATCCCATGATAACAGGTAAGAGACTGCTAGTTGCTGGTCAAACTGTTCGGTTTCCGCTTTGACAGGTTACCTTCAGTAAGAGTGGAGTGTTGTGAGGTTTCAACATCCCAGAGCTCTGGACCTCCAAAGTCCTGAAGCTTAGAAGGCTTATCTCCCTTTAAGCATAGTGCAGGGTTCCAAGGTCTTGGTAATTTGGGACTTTGAAAATCCCTGAGAGATACACTCTTAAATAATATCCAAGATTTGGTTAAGGCCACAGACTTGAACCTGTGGTCACTTGGGAAAATGGTTTAAAGGAAGCACCCTTTGTTTATATAACTTGAATTCTGCAATTAGGAAAAAGGTAATTTCAAGGGATCAACATGACTAGAGTAGTCTCGTAGAGTCTGTCCTGACTCTACATCTGCATATTTGGTCCTTGGGAAATCCCTTGAGGATTTTCCAACCAAGACATGGGTCAAAGTATTATGTCCCCAAATTCAGTTAAGATCCCATCGCTAGAAGTTCTCCCTTTCTAAACATAGGTAGGCATACACCATATACAAAATATGACATACATGTTTTACTTCAAATTTCCCAGGCCGCTAGGCCATCAGAGCCACCATTCTATCATTCAAACAATATAACATATTTTTCCATTATTTAACTCAAGAAAATACATATTACAACAAAGAAGTCAAGACTATATGAAGCTCATAGTCACACTTATCTGAAATTGGAAATTAGTTGGCAACCGTTGAAAGGGGTGCTCTTTCCTACCCAACCATAGGAACATTTTTCTCTTTTAGTATTCCTCAACTGGCCACCCCTTAGCTAGAACATGATTCCATGAGATAGATGAAGTTTTCCTTTTTTATTAGCTACAACAAGGGACAAAGGTTACTCTCCTTTTCCCACAGGGTCTTGGTAGTTCAGTTTTTTGTCCACCAAGCAAGAGAGCCTCTTGTGATTGCTCGCTCAATCACTGCATCTCCATTTATCAACTTGATTAGAAAACACCGTCCAAGCGCCCCTATACCCAGAATAACATATATTTCTCAGTTCTCCTCAGAACGAGAGAGCCTCACACACTCTGCTTCCTCCAGAATGGTCTCTCGACCCATTCATGTGTATCTTCTGCCCTCTACCCATGATTTTCCTAATTTTTCTTTCCTTTCCCAACAAGATTTCATGGGTCAAATCAAGAATTTTCCTAACAATTACTCTGCCCATCTCCTCATTTACTCTTGAGGAAGACTTTCCAAATACTAGCTTGACTGACTATTAAATTTTCTAGGCTAGAAGATTGTTCTAGGTCTGACCAATTTATGTCCAACAACGTACTAGTCTAGCATGGTCATCTCAAACATCATTGGTTCACATTACCATCCCTTCTCATTCATCATGATCCATACTAGCCACCTCCTTTCAACAATTATGCCACAATTTTCCATTTTTATCTTAATAACAATATATATATATACAATACCTTTAATAACAAAGGTTCATTGTCTTTCCAAAATTCTCATGATGGGTCTGTCCATAGTATTTTATCCAATTATAATTATATTTACAAGCTGGGGGAAACATGGGTATTACAATCCCCTCTCCCTTAAAGGAACACCGTCCTCAATGTTCAACATCCCATTGTGGTCTTTATGTACAACAATGAACAAAAACGGGTATGCATGTTTCATGGCATCCTCCAATTCCCATGTAGCTTCATCTGAACCAAAGTGTTTCCATTGCACCTTGACCTGTGCAATGGTTCTATTCCTGAGTGGAATGTCCTTCCCGTCTAGTATGCATTGGGGTTCTGGTAGGAATTCTCCCTCTGGTTCCACCTGGATCATAGACCAACCAATTATATGATTAGAATCATGTACACATTTCTTCAACAATGAAACATGGAAAACATTGTGTGCTTTCACTGTGGGAGGAAGTGCTAGTCTATATGCTACAGGTTACACTCTGTCCAAAATTTCAAAGGGTCCACAAACTGAGGGCTCAACTTGGCACAAGTTCCCATTCTCAAAGAACTTCTTCTGTCTCTAGTCCAAAGATACACATGATCCCCTACTTTAAACTCCCTAGGAGTCATGTTTTTGTTTGCATAGCTCTTCTTCCGGTCTTGAGCCACCTGTAGATTCTATCTTATTCAAACTAATTGATGTTCCATTTCTTTTAATAGGTATGGCCCGAGTGTTATTCTATCCACTAGGTTATTCCAGTTGATTGGAATGTTGCATTTCCTACCATAGAGAGCCTCTAAAGGACTCATCTTCAAGGATTCATGATAGTCATTGTTATAAGAAAAATATACCAGTGGTAGGTAGTTTTCCCACTTCTTGGGATGATGCATCACATGCATTATTAACATATCCTCTAGAACCTGGTTTACCCTTTCTATTTGTCCATCAGTTTGAGGGTGAAAAGTCGTACTAAATAGCAATTTAGTTTCAAAACCAACAAATAGAGATTTCCAAAAGTTTGAAGTGAATTTTGTATCCATGTCTGATATGATCTCCTTAGGCATGCCATGTAATATGAATATTTCTTTCATGAAGATATCTTTCATGAAGATATTGGCAATATCTATTGCCTTGCAATTTGAATTTACAAGAATGAAGTGAGTAGCCTTGTTCAACTTATCCACAATTACCATAATATCATCATTCTGCTTGGTGTATTTAGGCAATCCCATGATGAAATCCATGGAGATGGTTTCCCATTTCCACTCTGGAATTGGTAGGGGCTGCAACAACCCTGTTGGATGTCTGTGCTCCACCTTAACCTGTTGACATTCCAAGCACTTAGCTAGGTAGTCAGCTATGTCCTTCTTCATTCCTGACCAATGGAATAGTTTCTTGGTGGCTATAATCATTTTCTGATAACCATTGTGACCAGTGTATGGTCTTTTATGTAGTTAATCTAGTATGAACCTCTTCAAGTTATCATACTTTGGGATATACAACCTACCTCTGTAAGTTAGCAGTCCATCATTCAACAATTTATATCCCTCATACTTTAGCCCTGTGGGCTCTTACTCTAAGTATGATTTCAAAGTTTTGAAAAAATCATCCGTTTCCTGTGCACTTTTAACTCTCCCCTTGATGTTTGGTTCATAGGTACTTACAACTGCCAAATGAATCACTTTCATACTTCTAGTAAGGGAATCAACCACTATGTTTTCCTTTCCTTTAATATGTTTGATTTTAAAATCAAACTCACTAAGGAGATCCATTCACCTAGCTTGTCTCGCATTGAGTTTGGGTTGGTCAAACAAGTATCTCAACCCACTATGGTTTGTCATAAGTACAAATCTTCTTCCTAGGAGGCAATTCCTCCACATTTTTAAAGCATGTACTATGGCATCCAATTCCAAGTCGTGTGTCACATAATTGATTTCATGCTCATTAAATTTTTCGGACGTGTAGAAAATCACATGCCCTTCTTGCATAAGGACTCCTCCGAGTCCTTCCTTGCAGGAATATGTACACACAAGGAAGTCCTTGTTTGGGTTTTCAATTTTCAGTACTGGTGCATTGGTTAAAATAAATTTCAATTGGTGAAAAATCTCTTCACATTCCATGGTCCAAACAAATTTAACTCCCTTTTTCTGTAGGGAGGTGATTGGATAACCAATCTGGTAAAATCCCTTTATGAACCTTCTATAGTATCTTTCTAGGCCCATAAATGATATAATATCAGATACATCCTTTGGTGTAGGCCAATCCATGATGGATTTGATATTGTCAGGGTCAACTACCACTCCTTTCTCAGTGATGACATGGCCTAAGTAATGGACCTTCCTTTGAAAAAAGTCATGCTTACTAAACTTCACATAGAGCTTGTTCTCTCTTAGCACTTGAAGCACTGACTTGAGGTACTATTCATGCTATTCTCTTCTCTTAGAATAGATCAGAATGTCATCTATGAAGACCAACAAAAATCTATCCAAGAATTCATTGAGTACATTATTCATCAGGCACATAAAGGTGGTTGGTGCATTAATAAGCCCAAATGGCACCACCACAAATTCATAGTTCCCATATCTTGTCCTAAATGCTGTTTTATGGATGTCTTCATCCTTAATTCATACTTGATGGTACCCCAACCTTATATCAATCTTAGAAAACATTGTAGCACCCCTCAGTTGGTCAAACAAGTCATCAATTTTGGGCAAGGGATACTTATTCTTAATGGTCATATTGTTGAGTTGTTTACAGTCTATGCATAACGTGAGTGTGCCATCCTTCTTCTTCACAAATTCTCCCCAAGGAGACAAACTGGGCCAAATGTAACCTTTTTCCAACATCTCCTTCAGTTTTAGTTTGAGCTCAACTAACTCTGGTGTACTCACTCTATAGGGTGCTCTATACATTGGTATCACTCCAGGTACAAGTTCTATTGAAAAATCGACATCTCTTCTTGGAGGTACACCTGGCACCTCTTCTGGAAACACATCTTTATACTCTCTTAATATAGGATGGCCCACTAGGTTTGTTTAATTTTCCTCAATAGAGTTCAACAATTGTATTGCATACACATGACATCCTTTTCTGCAATACTTATTCACTTGAAGGGTTGATATTTGTCTCGCTGAGACAAGATTTTGAATTCTTAGTAGGGTTCTTGTCCTCCCTTCCTCATATTCACACTCCAATGTTTTATTCTAATAGTCCAACTTGTATTTATGGGCATCCAACTAGTACATGCCAATCAACAGGTCATAAGATCCTAAAGGGAACATGTTTAGGGTTGCTTGGGTGAGAAATCCATTCAAAATGAATTGGCATGCTAGTATGAACTTTGTTACTTTTATTTTATTTCCAGTGTCTAGTTGTACCAACCATGATTTAGTATGTTTTATTGGTTGCAAATAACATTTCTCCACAGTTTGAGGGGAAACATAAATCATGTTAGAAACAGGGTCAATCAAAATAGAAACAAGATGGTTGGAAATCCTACCTTCCATCTCCACTACTGAAGCTTGGTGACTAGATTATCGGTTATCCAGGGATGCATAAATTTGTGGCATGCCCCTAGCCACATCATTGACTGTGGTAGCTTCCTGGATGTTGTAGACACTCCTATTGTCTTACTACCTATGTGGGCAGTCCCTCAACACATGTTCTTCTCCGCATGCCCAAAATTTCAATGGTTCTCTCCTTTTATCATCAATCTTTCCTAGGACTGATCCAAAGGGTTTATTTCCACTTGGAGATGGAAAATTTTACTGATACACACTTTAGTAGGAAGGCTCATCTTAGAGCCTTTCCCATGGTTCCTAAACCTTGAAGTTTTAAACCCCTTCTTCTTGAATCCCAATTTGATTTCCTTTTTCCAATCCTTATGAGGTTCTTCCCTATGCTTGAATTGCTCATATCAGTTCCTTGCCTTTATAATGGTGTCTTCTAGAGTCTTGGGTTCATCAAACTCAATTATGTCTCGATAGGATTGAGGCAGCCTGCTAGTGAATCACTGCACCTTCACCTTTTCATCCTTGATGTAGGGATAATACCTCAACCACTCAAGGAATTTGTTGACATATTCATCAATGATGAGTTGTCCAAGTTTGAGTTCATAGAACTCCTTAGTCCTTTCATCGTAGTCCCTTTTAGATAGTTACTTTTTCTTAAAATACTTTTCAAATTGTTTCCATGACAAATCCTTCTCATGAATTCCCTTCACATTTCTAAGGTCCTCCCACCATATGGAGGCCTTTCCATTCAAGTTAAATATGGCTATTAAGGCCTTTAAGTTCTCAGAGTAGTCATGGCCTCTAAAGTACTTCTTTAGGCCAAGTAGCCAAGCTCCTGATTCTTCCCCCTTCTTAATCTCTCCATCGAAAGTGGGTGGTTTGGATTTCTTAAAATCTTCAGGGTCATGGATCTTGGAATGTTTCCTCCTCTTTCTTCTCCTCTGAGAATGTAAACTAGTCTCACCACTAGACAATTCCTTGGAGTTGTCAATTCCCTCACTAGAGGATTATTCAATTGATTCCTTGATGTCAGCATGCCTCTTGGATCCATGTTGGCCCTTCTCTGAGGTGCTTCTTCTTGTGTTTCTATTTTTAGGGCCATGCTTTTGCATCTCAGGTGGAATTTGGTTTCTCTTAGTATTATCTTTGTCCACATTACTAGCCATAGGTCCATGTTGTAGTTGCCTTTGTATGTATGCTAGGATTTGCAACATGAATGCATTTATTTCAATGTGATTTTCTTGTTTTCTCATTGTCTGCTTTAAAGATTTGTAATTATTCCATAAGGCTTCTTACAGTTTCAGCTAAATCTGCAGGGGTTTCCTCCACCCTCATCTCAACAAAATCTTCTTCTCTATTGTGGGTGCTTTCCCCCAACTCATGGTGTGTCACCATTCTTTACATTGTATTTTTCCTTGCTATCCAATAATTGTTTAAGTGCTAATAACAACATTTTATGTTAGTCAACTGTCCTCAAATTTGATGAACAACACATGTAATTTTTGTAAGGTAAAATTAGCTTCATTATTCCACACATAACATCAATATGCAGTTTAGATTCAGAACATGTAAACAACATGAGGTCTCACTCTTTTCAGTAGTAAAGCTTAAATAAGGTCTCACATGTGGGTAGGGTAGAGTGCCATTTTGTTAAAGGTTTTCTATTAAAATTTGTTCCGCTCTTTCATGAGCCCAAGCAGGCCAAGTGTTGTTGACTACTCTAATACCAATCTGTCACACACCCGACCCCCTAAGTAACCTTTTAAGGGATGGGGTATAAATTTTCCACTTTCCTACAAATTCTATGAGTTCCTCGAATAAGGCCACCATTTCCTTCTTCTCCCAGAGAGATTTCTAATGACTATAAACTCATCCAAAACCGATTTCCGAGTCGAAAGTTATGGCTCCCTGAACTTCTCAGGGTATCGTTGGTCAAAGGCCATGTGGCACCCACATGGCTCCACCTCATTCATACCATCCTACATGGCACTGAAATGACCTCGATCATCAGCCTCTAGCGATGACATGGCCATTAAAGGGGCGGTTGTAAGGGAATATCTCCTGAGACTTCTTGGGTAATAGGTCTTCGACCCCTTCGATATTCTTGTACAAGTCTACAAACTTCCCCAGAGTTCTGAAGTCCGAAGGACTCTTTCCACTCCATAATATATGGTGGAGATTCTAACCACCCTTGGATCAAACGACTAAGATTCATTCGTGCTTAACATGTAGCTTAAACTTAAAAAGGGGGGAGGGGTCCCATACTTAATTAACGACCAATCCCACGATGCCACATCATCATGGCGTACGTGCCCTGTCCAAACAAGGTTGGACACCACACATAGGAACTTTGACACTTCAGTGCTTCAACGCTTCGACGTTTAATGAACCATCCTATATCCTCGCATCTCTTGGAGTCCCAGAGTCCTAGAGTTACGAATTTATAGAACTCCTACCACGTATTCTGACCTTTGATGCTTCGACGTTTGGCCTGTGTGCCAACATGTCAAATCTCCCGGATCCTCGAAGTATCAGAGTTCTGAAGTTTCAGACTCCCGAAGTAAGACTTAGACGAAGTGTCTATGCTGTCTCCCACTAGTTGATCGGATAGTCAAGAAAGGTTCCCAACGAACCCTCAATCAACGGTCCAAAATGTCTTATAATTCCTCCCCTCAATTTGACGGTTGGCGAGATTTCACCACTTCGGGATTTCACGACTTCACGTTCCTCACATGTCTTAACCCATTGAAGTCATGAAGCATTACCTTCTGAAAAGGTCATAAAGGGGATATGACTGCTTGATGTCAGTCAACATTATCGCTTTACCTATCCTTCCACTAGGCTCGATCTAACATTTGAGAGAGATCCCGAAGGATCCTTAGATCTATGACTCACTTTATTTCATGACTTCGACATTCAGGAGTTCCGATCATTTAACTCCTTTTCACTTTCAGAGTGAGTCAATGCTGAATTTGACTGTAACATATATCCAACGTCCAGGAAAGATCCTGAAGATCCTTAGATCTACGACTCGCGTTACTTCGTGACTGGAAAGTTGATTAGAGTTTAATGATAGGATGAATCCCATGAAAATGGGTAAGAGACCGCCAATTTTCGGTCAAACTGTCTGGTTGTCAGTGCAACAAGTTACCTTCGACATGAGTGGAATGTTGTGAGGTTTCAACATCCCAGAGCTCTGGACCTCCAAAGTCCCGAAGCTCAGAAGGCTTATCTCCCTTTGAGCATAGTGCAGGGTTCCAGGGTCCTGGTCATATGGGACTTTGACAAGTCGCGAGGGCTACACTCTTAAATATTATCCAAGATTTGGTTAAGGCCACAGACTTGAACCTACAGTCACTCAGGAAAATGGTTTGAAGGAAGATCCCTTCGTCTACATAAATCAAATTCCACAATCAGGAAAAAGGTAATTTCGAGGGATCAACAAGACTGGAGTAGTCCCATAGAGTTTGTCCCGACTCTACATCTGCAGATTTGGTCCTTGGGAAACCCCTCGAGGACTTTCCAACCAACACAAGGGTCAAAGTATTATGTCCCCAAATTCGGTTAATAGCTCATTGCTAGTAGTTCTCCCATTATAAAAAGAGGTAGGAAGAGACCATCTACAAAATATGACATTCACGCTTTACTTCAAATTTCTTAGGCTGCTTGGCTATCAAAGCCACCATTCTATCATTCAAACAATATAATAGATTTTTCCATTATCTAACTCAAGCATATACATATCACAACAAAGCAATCAAGACTATATGAAGCTCAGAGTCACACTTATATGAAATTGAAAATTAGTTGGAAACTGTTGAAAGGGGTGCTCTTTTCCACCCAACCATAGGAACAATTTGCTCTTTGAGTATTGCTCAACTAGCCACCCCCTAGCTAGATCATTATGCCATGAGATAGATGAAGTTTTCCTTTTTTCTTAGCTACAACAAGGAATAAAGGTTACTCTCCTTTTCCCACAGGGTCCCGACAGTTCAATTTTCTGTCCACCAAGCAAGGGAGCCTGCTATGATTTCTCACTCAATCACTGCATCTCCATTTATCAGATTGATTATAAAACACCGTCCAAGTGCCCCTGTACCCATAATAACATATATTTCTCAGTTATCCATAGAAACAAAGAGCCTCACACACTCTACTTCCTCCAGAATGGTCTCTCAACCCATTTGTGTGTATCTTCGGCCCTTTGCCCATGATTTTCTTGACTTTTCTTTCCTTTCCTAGCAAAATTTTGTGGGTCAGATCATGAATTTTTCTGACGGTTACTCTTCCCATCTCCTCACTTACTCTTGAGGAAGACTTTCCAACTACCAACTTGACTGGTAATTAAATTTTCTAGGCTAGGAGATTGTTATGGGTCTGAGCATTTTATGTCCAACAACGTACTGGTCTGGGAGGATCATATGAACCATCAATGGTTCCCATTACCATCCCTTCTCATGCATCATGATCCATACTAGCTACCTCCTTTCAACAGTTATGCCACAATTTTCCATTTTTATTTTAATAACATAATATATATATATATATATATATA
>ML783406.1:335257-354057 GCA_009831015.1 Picea engelmannii | reverse complement strand
CATTGTCTTTCCAAAATTCTCATGGTGGGTCTATCCATAGTATTTTATCCAATTATAATTATATTTACAAGCTGGGGAAACATGGGTATTACACTATCCCAAATCAATGTTGGGAGGAAATTTCCATGGATTTCATTATTGAACTTTCCCAATAAAAAAGGAAATGATACTTCCTTTGTTGTTATTGATCTACTAAAAAACATGCCCATTTCTCAATGGCTTATTCTTTGCCAAAGCTATCTCAATTACATATTTTCCTTGAGGATTTTCAAAAACTTCCATGATGCTCCAAAAAGATCATATATGATTGGGATCCTAAATTTACTAGTAACTTTTGGAAATACTTATTTAATCTCAAAGGAATGAAATCAACTATGAGTGCTTCTTCTCATCCTCAAACAAATAGCCAAATTTAGGTAGTGAACTAGTACCACTACTAACAAACAATCCAAAATATGGCTACTTGTGGCAGAACGGTGGTATAACATTTCATACTTTACAACCACCAAGATGACCCATTTTGGAGCACTTTATGGTCACCAATTCATGACACTTACATTCCTTCTACCTCTAAGGTTCAAGCTATCACAACTCATAGTCATGAGGTTCAAGGTAGTCTACAACTTCTATTGGACAACCTTATGATAGCCCAAAACAAGATGGAATATCAAACATATAATAATTGTTTAGGATGATATTTTGACATTGTTAATTGGGTTTACCTTCACATTTATCCTTGCAAAAAATGATCTATGAAGCACACATGTAGTCAATTAAAGTTATCTCCAAAGTTCTACGAGCCTTACAAGATTGCTAACAAAATATATAACATATATCCCTTAAAATTATCCTTATCTTCATGCATTCATGATGTCTTCCATGTTTCTTGTTTAATTTTTTTTAATAGGCAACACATTAAATTTTAGACATCATTACTTGAATTAAATGACGAAAGAAAACTCATTTTGGAGTTATAATTAGTTATAGACACCCTGAAAATGACATCTATGTCACAAGACCATCACTCAATACTTTATCAAATGGAAAAATTTTCATTCAAATAATACCACATGGGAAACATGAGATTTCATTAAAAATTACATGAGATTACCAAAAATTCTTCAATAAAAAGAAGGTCATGTTATGTACTACCCACATTATTGCTCTCTTATTATATATATATATATATAGATTTATCTATATCTTCTTCTTATTTTCCCATCTCATGACATGTAAGGAATACACTATTAGTATCACATCTATTATATTCTTTTTTTACTTCCACCCTTTAAATAAAACATCATATATTGAAAAATTAGATTAATATATGTTAACTTATTTGAAAGTTACCTCTTTGAAATGGTATTGGAAGTTACTCTTTGCATATTTAATCAACATGACAATAAAAGCACATGTATACCATTTCTTTAAAATGCCATAAAATAAGCAAAGGATAATATTAAAAGGATAATATTAAATGTTAATGTATGATTAACAATTGCCCCACATACTAGTGATAAGAACATATGAATTCTTTTAGCTTTCAAATAAAATTAGTTACACACATTAGATATCCCTTGCCACAAAGACAATGTGGGGTTTATAAGATGGAAGAGTGTAGTTTTAATTGCAAGCTATTACCTAAATAACATTTTGTAGAAAACGTTTGGAGTACTTTTCCATGATTTATAAATAGTAAATAGAGTAAACCGTTGATCTTGATTAAAAGTTGAATGTGAGTGACTTTTCTAACTGATCATTAAAATCTCAAATTAAATTCAAAACTACTTGAACTAACTCTTAAAACTATAATACTTATTAAATAATCCATACGCTTAGTCCAAAAATAATATTTTAAACAAAACACTTTTTTTAACTCTTAAAACTATAATACTTATTAAATAATCCATACACTTAGTCCAAAAATAATATTTTAAACAAAACACCTTTTTTTAAGTATCCAAACGCATGATTCTATATGCCACCAAGTTTTTTTTTTAAATTATAAAGTAATCCCAATTGGCATTTATCTTCATACAATCTTCATACAATCTTAACCGCCTCTCCACTAAAGCGATGCTTGGCAAGGTCTGACCTTTGGAGATATTTAAATTTTTTCGATTTAAAGTGTTTGGATTCTTCGCTAAAAAAGAATTTCAATGCAATCGGCAAAGGCCATGACGGTCTCCTCTTGTTGCTTTTGCTAAGAGAAGTGAACTATCTATATTTATATCTCTCGAAGGTAACACCTACTCTAAAGAAAGTAGATGCCACGGAATCCTTAGTAAACATAGTATTTATAAAGTAGATGCCACGGGACATAGTATTGAGAGTTCTTCCATACAGGAACTCTAAAAGATGTATTGAAATTGTAAATTATTATTCCAACGTATGTTAATTTATTGAGAGAATATTTTTTTTATTAACATAATTTTTAAAAAATAATTATTTAAAATATTGCGATGAGAATTTTAATTTTTTTTTAATGAGAATTGGTTTACAATATATTTAATTTATTGACTAAAATAATAAATAGTGTATTTTTCTTTTGCGTCTAAAATTCTGGATAGATTATGCGATTAAATCTACTTACAGAAATGATTGTAGAATTTTTGTTAAAAATGATTATAAAAAAATATATCTTGTTTGTAGGACAATGAGATGAGATATGATTGTTAAAGTGTATGGAGGTGTACATACCCTACCCCCTATGAAAAAGTGTACATATTCTTAATTATTAAACTTACTCTAAATATAAATATATATACCATTAAACTCTCTCCTCTTCTCTCTATATAAAACTCATTATTGATAAAAAAAATCCATAAAAAATTTAAAAACTCATTATTAATAAAAAAAAATCCATAAAAAATTTTCTAATAGTTTTTTTAACAAACCCCTTTGTTAAAAAAACTGAAACCTGCTTAGTAATTTAAGAAACTTTTGTTCTTTAGAAGAATTTGGGAAATTTCATATACACAATATTAAAAAAAATAATTTCTTTTAATAATTTAAGAAACTTAATTTCTTTTAATAATTTAAGAAACTTTAGGAGAGAGTGAGTTTCATCTTTAAATTCTTTCTTGCCATGGTATTTTGGAGATTGCTTGATGCCTATTTCAACCCATTTTTTGTGTGTTCATTTACATATTCAATTTCGCCTTAAGTTTGACAAACTTGATGGAATATGTTTTAGATCTAATGAAAATCGACAAATTAACATTTTTTGTGTGTTCATTTACATATTCAATTTCGCCTTAAGTTTGACAAACTTGATGGAATATGTTTTAGATCTAATGAAAATCGACAAATTTCGAACTTAATGGCTGAAATTCATCGAACCTAGCTTTTAGGTAGCTCAGGCTCCTTAGAAAAAGAGGGTTGTTGTCCAACAAGAACCCTAAATAAGATCTTACAACATAAATGTAAGACTCGATGCATTTAGTGTCCGTCTTCTTCATTTGCACTTGTGCTGCTCACTACCTTCCATTTAATCACTGAAGCATCAAAACTGCTTCGATTTAGTCACTGAAGTATCAAAACTGCACTGAAAATAATGCACCACTGGGGTTTCGACACCTCTATGAGTTTGGAAGATCACTCACGCACCACACCGCCAACTATTTTGTTTTTTATGCAACATTTATTAATTTGGTTAACTTTTCTACTATCAAATTTAATTATTTAAATTATTGACAAATATGTTTGTGTTTTCATGGGCGTGGTCTATTTGTCAAAAGATGCATGAAACATCCAACACGTGTTTAAGTTACATACACACTAAGTAACCCTTACCTAAAAATATAGTGTGGGATGTACTTTTTTTTCTTATTTGTAAGTAAGCACATTATATTACCTTCTATAAAACATCAAATATGTACATGGAGTCTCTATGAGCTTGGTTCGCCAAAGATGGAAACCAATCCAAGCCCAACCAAAAGTCAAAAAATTATCCTTAAGAAGGTCGTTGTTTGATTAGAATATGAGACCTATATGTATACTGAGATCTTACATTGTATAGGGCACTAATTACATAGTAGATTTGCCACGGACTCTCATGCATGCTGGAAGGGTTACTATGCAATACTACTACCATAGACTAATATTGTTTAATCTAGTTAGATATGGCAATGTATATGTGAACAAGTTATCTATGCCGAGATCATATAGATGTCTTAGACTGGGCCTGGAAAAGGTCTTTGTAGTGGATCCGGTTCATGGTTGTTCTGTAATTGGTCCATAAAAGGTACTAAAAGATAACTTAAATTAAACATCAAAACAAAGAAGAAGATAAGCCTAAAAACATGGAAATTGCAAAAAAGCACCCAACATGCCATGATCATTAGAATTGTTATTGGGCAGGTTGGAAAGTGCACTCCCCAAGGAGGAGAGCACACATTTTGAGGTATTCCAATAGGGCACTACCACAAAGGTGCACTTCCTTTCAGATGCAACACAGTTCACCACAAAGGCCATATGGGGCACATCTTTCCCTGGGAGGTTGGGTACAAGTCCCAACGACCAGGAATTGCTCAACTAAGATAGTCCATCTTTCTTTTGCTCATCCATCCCATTACACTGGTCCAGGCATTGGGTTGGTAAAATATATAAGGGTTGTACCTTACCTTGTGGGAAGAAGGGGCTAAAGGCCCAGAGGGTAAAAGTAGCTAGCAAAATACAAAATCCAAAAGAATGAAACCTTGAGATGCTTCGCTCAAGGATCCCCGAGAAAGCAATAAAAAGATTTTCAACGAGAAACAGAGGGACCCATAAAAATAATAAATCAAGACCTAGTGGGAGGATAGGGGGTCTCATCACGAGCCATCCTATTAGGTCCATGGGAATGTAGCGGTATGACACTACCAACAATTGGTCACCATGCCGGGGTAGTGGCTCTTGGTGGCATATCCAAGATAAAGGGGGTCTCATCACAAGCCAACCTTCTCATCTCCGTGAAATGCTTGTGGGTAACATTGCCACCATTGGTCACCACGTCAGGGAAGTGTCCCCTAACTAGCCTCTTGAAATAAAAAGAAATAAGAATAAAAGATAAAAGACATGAATGGGCTTGGAAACATTTGCATCCATGACAAGGTGCAACTCACTCTCTTTAGAGGCACCCACAGGTAAGCCATACATTTCCCTGCTATCACTGCACCCATTTCCAAGACATCCCTTACAACCTCATCCACTCACATGGCCTGGATTTTGTTTTCACCCAGGAATATCCCACATCCAATGAGCATTGGCCCAATAGGATGTCTTAGGATCC
Source organism: Picea engelmannii (assembly GCA_009831015.1). NCBI lineage: Eukaryota > Viridiplantae > Streptophyta > Pinopsida > Pinales > Pinaceae > Picea > Picea engelmannii. The sequence goes on along the minus strand of ML783406.1, from coordinate 348,785 downwards.
CCTCCAAACTTGGCCTATAGAATAGCATAACGTCTTTGAGCACTTGTCCGGGTAAAGGGGGTTTCATGCACATGTTAAAATAACTTGATGATTAGATGTGATTGACATTGCTATGATCCTTGTGACTTATGAGCCCATGGAGGGCGTATTTGTTGATGTTGCAAGGCCACACCCGATGGACAGGTACATATGGGGAGATGATTAGTTCAGATCTCCATAGGGCTAAAATCCCACCTGATGGATGCTGAGACCCTAGCCAGGGGCAGAGACAGATCAAGGGATTGCACCAGAGAGAGGATGGCGTTTCACCAGGGACAACTTGGCAGGCCTGGACCCAAGGTGTTTTCCCCCTTTCACCATGATGTAGGCCTTGCAAGGCCCATGACATCACCTAGGTCACCCATGACATCACCCAACGTTTTAGATGTTTTGGAGGCAGTTGTGTGCTAAGTGGCATGTGTGGTAGGATCTTAAGGCCGAAGGAGGCCTAACCTTTTGCTCTAGGAGGCCAACGTTTCCCAAAAAGGGCCTAACGTCACCCTAAAAGGGCATGACATCACCTTTACAACTTGTTTTAGGGTTTAATTATGACATTTAATGTAAAAACTGGATATTATGTGTAACATGCCATGTCGACCTTTTTTGACCTAATTCTGGTCATTAGTATTGTATAAATAAGGGTTTAAACCCTTGTATTATTCATGATCTTTCACTCACACTTGTGAGGACTGAAATTTGTGCCCTCCTTAGGGTTTCTTGGCTGAAATTTTAGGTGCACTTGTTGAGGAAGGCTAAATTTGGATTATTTTGGCAAGTTTCTTGGTGGTTGTGTTCAACTAGGGATCTTCTTGATGAATTCTTGATGTATGTAAGTGATATTTCTGCAATTCTTCTTAATTGAATGATTATAGTTTTATTTATCTTGCATTTACTTTCAAGATTATGAAATTGCTTGATTAAACCCTTGGAAGATTAGCACATGTTATTGTCCTAGCTTCAAAATCTTTCACCTACTAGATCTTGTCAAGAGGCCACTTTCCTTGAAGCATATGCTAAGGCCTTTCCGTTGCAACACCTTAGTATCCATTGCTTCATCTTAGCCGATTTTTTCTTCATAACTTGAGTTAAGAAGGGAGGAAATCTACTAAGGCCTAGGGTTACCTACACCTTAGTACCTAGTTTCCCCTAGGGTTTGATAATTGGAGCCTTGGGTTACCAACACTCCAATCTACCAATCTCTCTTGTCTTTAACTCTTCTACTATCATTGCTTTCCTCCAACATTTTCTATCACATCATTGACTCCATTTTCCCTAAAGCACTAGTCCAAGTCCTCTTTTAAGTAATTGATCAAAACAACCATCAAAACCCATTCTTTGAGCTTCCTACTAACCTTTTCTAACCCTAGAAAAGCCTAACCTACTAAGAATATTGTTACTGTTACTAAAGTAAGCTACAACCATTAATTGCAACATTAAAATCTTCTAAAAGCAATTGAAAAGGCTGATTTATACATTGTCTGGTTTGCTTTTAACAAATGCTATTATTATGATTTAAATGGTTAATGATTCTTAATCATTTTGAAGCCATTTCAAGGCATTTATTGTGAAATATTGCTCTATAAATATTGCTGTTATAATTCTCTATTTACTTCATCATTATCAACAAATTCCTTTATTAAGAAAGTCTATGGTTTTATGAAGTGCTAACCAACAAGTGTACTTTCATATATATATATATATAGTTTCTTGTTGCTTTGTTCCAGGCAGGTACACCTTGACATATTATCATTTCATTGGTTATAAAACCGAGACTTTCTAATCGATGGTGAATTGTGAGAGGGGATATTTATCTAGCCATTTTGACCTTGCCTTCTCAAACCCCCAGGTCACTGGGAACGTCTCCCCTGGGCCTACCACCCTAAATAGAAAGAGACATCATATTGAGGTGACAATGATAGGATAGTCTCCAGTTACGCCAATTTGCTCTCCTTTAACCTGTCCTTCTTTTAAAGTACAAATCGCATGATAACATGACACAAGTCCCAACGACCAAGAGTTGGTTAACTAAGATAACTGTTAGGGTTTGGGACCTTTTCTAGCTATTGGTTAGTTATATTTGGTCCATTTTGATCATAACCATTGTATTTTCATCCTATTCTACTAAATAAAGAAAATGGTTAATTTTGCAAGCTCATATCATGTGTTGGTTTTTGTCTTTCTTTGTGGATGTTTTTGGCTTTCTCTACAGTATTTCAGATCAACTATATAGGAACCTGGTCACCATACGGTAGACAAATAAGAGCGGTCATGGAAGGCATCTGCAATGAAGACTGGTCCTGTACTGGCCCGTTCGACCCTTGACTTGCTTGGAGACCTATAAGAAAATATATTTTGGTGTCCAACTATTCAATTTTGAAATTCATATCAGCCATCTCTTCGTGGACATCGAAAATGAGTTGCAATTTTTCCTTCGTCAGTCCACCCCCCTTGGGTTTGATGTCTTGACGACGTTCCTCCTACTCAGAATGCCTCGATGGAAAAGAAGGGCTTCCCCATTGGGGAAATCTTGACCTGATAGGACCTTCAAATTTAATTAAATCCCCCATTAAAGGGAGTGAGGCCAACCCTCATCCTTAACCCATTCAACATGACATCCCCATTCCATAATCTCATCTACAGGTTGTGAATTGTCTAAAGGGATTTCAAGTGGTGGAAATGGAGCATTTCCTCCATGTTCCTTGTTACTACTATGATGCCTTTTGAAATGCTAGTGCATAGGAATTCTTTGTTGAAAGCCTTGGGCTCTACGAGATCTACCTCTCCCAAACTCACGACACTGAATCCAAAAGAGAGTAAACAACACAGTGAGAGAATCTCAAAGAGTAGATGCCCAACCTTCAGCCACTTCTAGCTAAAATGAACTTCCATACCACATATATCACATGAGTAGACTCCCCAGCCTGCATAGTCGTCATATCCGACTAGCTTGTCTATAAATGTTGATAGATAACCATCATTGTTGTAGTGTGCTTGGAATAACTTAAAAAATTCGATTCCAATTTAAAATTCTAAAAAAATACGTTAATCCAATGCATTTAAGTAAAAATGATGATTTTTTTTTCTAGTCTCAAGTATTTTGTTTAAGGAAACTAAAATGAATGAATTGCATCTATCCAAATCTTGTGATTGCGATGGTGAATGGGATGATTTTTTTTTATGGTTTTAGTGAATGAAATTAGTATTAATTTTTATAAGAAATTATATTTGATAGTGAAATTTATAAAATATGTATAGAGAAATGAATGTTTAAAGTGATTTAAAAAAAGGTTTAAAGTGGTTTAAGAATAGGGTAGTATATATTTGAAAGGAAAATGATTTAGAGGAAAAATAAAAATGAAGGAAATATAAAGATATATAATATATAATCGAAATCGACCGCATGCTTATGAGGAAAGACAAAAAGAATCCAATAATACTATATAATAATAATCTATTTTTAAGGTCATGGGAAAGCCACACCAAATTGGTGTATGAGACCCCCTTGTTTATGGGACAAGGGACCCCCCTCTGCTCAACAATTTGTCTGGGAAAGTCTACGGAGGTATACATACCTTACCCCCCTCTGGATTTGAACTTGTGACCTCTTAAGAGGAAACATAAGTTCTTAACCATTAGGCCCAATCAGGTTGTAATCCATTTATAATGAATGGATCATTATAATGAATGAAAAATATTTATAATAATATTTATAATGAATGAAAAATATTAATACATTTTTTTTTATGAACAATACCTATATTATAGATAATATATCAATTACACATAATTGAAATTTGAAATCCAATTTTAATATTTCAATTAAATTATTATTGAAATTTAAAATCTAATATTCTTAAGAAAATGTACACAATTAATATATCTCTTTTTATATATAATATAAAAGCTCCAAGGGTTAGCTCAAGCGGTTTTGAGCCTGACGTGAGATCTCTCCCCTATTAATTAGTTGGGGAGGTTACATGTTCAACTCTCTTGATCCCCTTGGGGTTAGGATTTGTAATTAGGGTTGAATGTTTACTCCGTTTACCATCCATGAATTGTGGGAAGTACTAGGAGGGTTTTCCGTGATTTCTTTCGTCGAAGAAGAATAACTTAATATGTTAGAGTTGTAATCAAATTTTTATTTCTTCATTTACTTACAAGAAAATTATTTGCTAAAAGAAGAAAAACAATTTAATAGGTTAGAGTTGTAATTGAATTATTTATTTATTTAAAATTAATTTTTTTCTCAAAGGGGTTGGATCCTCTAGTGAGGAATGAGGAGTTTTTCACCGATGACCAAAGGTTCAATTATCATGAGGGCGTTCGGCTCTTGAGGTTGTCATGGGGGAACTTGGAGGTAGTGGTCAGATGTGCGAGGCTTTTATTGCACTCCCCACACACACATAAGTGGATCAAAGCTCATCCTTTTGTCATCCTCAAGACCAAACACTAACCTTTAAAATTACGACCATAATTTTTTTAGGGGTGACAAGTGAAGGTGGGATCATTCTTGATCCCAAGGGAAATATGAAAAACAATTTTGAATGGGGACGGGACTATTGGGTTTTTATATTATTTGCAGTGAAAGTTGAGGTGGATCGACTCACAATCGAATTCAAAGGTCGAGGTGGTTCGACTGGGTAAAGACGAAGTCGAGGTGGATCAACAACCAGTTGAAGGTCGTGGTTAGCCGACTGGGTAAAGTCAAAGTCGAAGTTCGAGGTGGTTCAAAATGGTAAATAAATCGATAACAAGTCGAAGATGTCAACCGACAAGAGGTCAATAGGAGGGCGTGTGGAAATCGACTGAATATCGAATGAATGCCCACTGGTAGTCAATGGGTAATATTACTTGGTAGTCGACTGTAACATAATCCCAAGATTCACAGGATTTGTAGCCAATGATCTGCATGGATCTGTAACCATTTTTTGGCACCATTTATTTAGGGTTTTTCCTACTTTAAAGCCTATAAAGAGGCGTGTTGTAATTATGTAAAAACTAATTGTAAGATAGAAAATATTGAATCTTTAGATGATGAATGACTAATCACCAAGAGTCTATAATTTAAAGGTTGTTGGTCATGTAGATGTAAGCTGAATTGGTTATAGGGTTGTTCTTGTGTAAGCAAGACAATAGGGTATGATGTTGATTGTGTATTAGGTTTGGACTAAGATTAGACATGTATCCTTTTATTCTGAATGAATAAGACAACAGGGAGTAGAAAACTCAAGGAATGTTGGTTTTCCTAGTTTGGGTTCCCAGGATAAAATCTTTGTGTACTGTGTGCTTGTTGTGTCATTTACTTTCTTGATTAAATCTTTCTTCCACTCTTCTGTTAGGTTTAGCGTGGAAGTGTGTCTCATTTACTAACATGTGGTATTAGAGCTTGGATTAACAACCTTAGATCTGAGTTAAACCCTAGGTACATAAAGAGTTGTAAGTTATAAATCTTTAAAGATTGTGCTAAAGATTGTGTTAAAGAATGGTGAACAATTCAACAATAGAGATCGAAAAACTCAATGGACAAAATTTTGAGCTTTGGAAGATTAAAATTGAAGATCTCCTTGTAGATCGAGAACAAAGGACAACAGTCTGTCTAGGTACCATGTCGACAGGTATGTCGACGAAAGAATGGGATAAACTCGGGAGAAGAACAAGGAGTACGATTCGAGTTTGTCTTGCAGATTCGATGCTGTTGAATGTCTTAGGTGAAGATTTGACCAAGAAACTGTGGTACAAGTTGGGAAGCTTGTACTAGTTGAAATCCCTAGTAATAAGATGTTTCTTAGAAAGAAACTGTATCTTATGAGAATGAGTGATGGCAGTTCAGTGATTGGGCATTTGAATGCTCTTAATACCATTATAAGCCAATTATCTTTTGTGGATATTAAAATCACTAAGGAGGAGAAATGTATTAGCCTATTATGTTCTTTTCTAGACTCCTATGATAACTTAGTCATGGCTATAGGGAGTAATGCAACCACATTAGTTCTAGAAGACATGGTTGATGTTGGGTTTTTATATTCTTTGCGGTGAAATTCAAGTCAAGGTAGATTGATTGATGGTCAAATTCGATGTGGATCGACAACAAGTCGAAAGCCGAGGAAGTCGACCGGGCAAACTCGAAGTCAAAGATATTGACGACAAAGTCAACCGAAAAGAGGTTGAAGTGTGGGCATGAGATGACCGACTAGATAAAAAATGAAGGCTGGCTATTAATTGACTCGTAAACTTGATTTGGAAGTCGACTGTAACAAAATCATGAGATTTTTGGTATTGTAGCCAATTATATGCACGTATCTGTAACTATTTTTGGGCGCCAATCTTTAGGGTTTTTCATGTTGTAAATCCTATAAAGATTCATTTTGTAAGGCTTTAAAGGATGCTTTTGTAAGGTAATATTGTAATACACTTATGCAGGTTAATGCATGCGTAGGTATAGGTTGCCAGTCATGCATATGTAAGCCAAATTTGGCTACAGGGTTGTTCTTGCCTGTGCAAGAGGGTATGATGTCAATTGTGTCTTAGGTGTGGACCAAGAGTAGGCATGTAACCTTTTATTCTTATTGAATAAGACAACAAGAGAGAAGAACACTCAAAGGAATGCTAGTTTCTCCCGCTTAAGGGTTCCAGGGTAAAATCTCGGTGTATTGTGTGATTGCTTGTGTCATTTACATTCTTGATTAAATTCTTCTTCTTTTTTCTAGGATTAGTGTGGAAGTGCTTTGCATTTTCTGACATGTGGTATCAAATATTAGGTTTTCCCTGACGAGTGAGTGTTTAGAGAGGTACTATGCTTTGGCGAGTATTTCAGATCTTGATTTTCCAATCTTGAATCTAATAACTAAACCCTAGGTACAGTAAGAGTCGAAATTCATAAATTCTGTTAAAGATCATGGTAAAGAATGGTGAACAGTTCCATAATAGAGATATAAAGGTTCAATGGCCAAAATTTTGAGCTTTGGAAGCTTAAAATGGAAGATCTTCTTATGGATCGAGAATAATGGACAACAGTCTATCCAAGTACCTAGCTAACAAGGATGTCAATGAAAGAATGGGAGAATATCAAAAGAAGATCAAGAAGCACGATTCATATTTGTCTTGCAGATTCAATGTTGTTGAATGTCGCGGGTGAATATTCGACCAAGAAATTGTGGGACAAGCTGGGAATCTTATACTAGTCAAAATCTCTGGTAAATAAATTGTTTCTTAGAAAGAAAATGTATCTTTTGAGGATGAGTGATGGAAGTTTAGTGACTGAGAATTTGAATGCATTTAAAATCATCTTAATCCAATTATTGTCTGTGGATATAAATATATCTGATGAGGATAAGTGTATTGGCCTATTATGTTCTTTGACAGGCTCCCGAGATAGCTTAGTCGTGGCTATTGGGAGTAATACAACCACACTAGCGCTAGAGGACATGGTTTCTTCTCTGTTGTCAGAAGAAATGAGAAGGAAGAACATGAAGGATAGACCAAAGATTCTTTGGTAGTGAGAGGTTGACCGGTATACAGAGATAAAGGAAAATTCTCTAGTAGAAATTTCAAGTCGAAGGGTAGATATAAATCCCCGGTTCAGTCAACGTGAAGATGCTGGAAATGTGGTAAAGATGGGAATTATAAAAATGATTGTATGTCAAAGGTAACAAAATTCATTGCTGGATCCGGTGAGAAGCAGTCGAATGAGAGAAATACGACAGATAAGGGAGGTGGAGAAACTGACTTTGGTGTTAAGGAGATCATAAAGAGTAAAGAAATCAGTTGAGAGTTATAGTCCACCCAACTTTTGTTCCGCATTCATGCTAACTCCCATCGATGATGAGCCTAAGTTGATCGGTGAGGTAGTTGACTTGGCATAGGGTAAACTATGGAAGAACGCCATGGTCGAAGAGATGGAATCCTTGTACAAGAATGAGACGTGGGATTTGGTCAATTTACCTAGTGGAAGAAATCCTGTCGGTAGAAGGTGGGTGTTCAAGAAGAAGATGAATGCAGCAGGTCAAGTCAAGAATTTCAAAGCTCAAATGGTAGCGAAAGGTTATTCCCAAATCTAGGGAGTCGACTTTAGTGATATTTTTTCCCCTGTTGAAAAACTAACTTCCATTAGAGTACTAATGTATCTGAATGCAACATTCGATATGGAGATAAAACACATGGATGTGAAGACAACCTTCCTACATGGGGACTTGGAAGAAGAAATCTACATGAAACAACCTGAAGGATTTGTAGTAAAGGGAAAGAAAGACTTGGTGTGCAGAGTCAAAAAGTCCCTGTATGGTCTAAAGAAATCACCAAGGATGCGGTACCAAAATTTTGAAACTTACATCTTTAGTTTGGGATTTGTGAGAAGCAAAAATGATCACTGCATATATTCCAAGGAAGAATGTGGGCATTTCATATATGTAGCTTTGTATGTCGATGGCATGTCGCTAATTGGAAACAACATGGACTCAATTAAGGAGGTAAATAAGTAGCTATCCTCCAAGTTCGACATGAAGGATCTTAGATAAATTAACTTCATTCTAGAAATGGAGATTAAGAGATATCCAGCTGCTAGAAATCTCTCATTGAATAAGATGAAGTATGTTGAGACAGTTCTAAAATGATTCAACATGCAGGATTGCAAACCGGTGAAGGTGCCAATTTCAGTGGGAGCAAGGCTTACTACTGAACAATGTCCAAAGACACATGAAGAGATATATGACATGGCATGTGTTCCCTATGCAAGTGTTGCTGATATTCTAATGTATGTGATGGTCTGCACTTGACTAGACATTTCCCATGTAGTGGGAGTGTTGAGTAGGTACATGCCGACACCTGGAAAGGAGCACTGGACAACTGTCGAGAGAGTATTCTGGTATTTGTGTGGAAAAAAGGACTATGTTATATGATACCAAGGAATACATGGAGGTGAAAGTGGTAAATTAGATGTACATGGATTTGTCTACACCGATTAGGCTAGAGATTTATATCGAGGGAGGTCGACCAATAGATATGTATTCAAAATGTTCGGTGGAGCAATAAGTTGGATAAGTAAGTGAAAAGCGTTCGTAGCATTATAAACAACAAAAGTTGAATACATGGCGACCACTCATGGAAGAAATGAAGCAATATGGTTTCAAAGGTTGTGTTCAGGAATCGAGTTTGATCAAAGAGCTATGAAGGTGAGTTGTGACAATCAAAGTGAAATATTTATGGCAAAGTACCCTGTTTATCATTCAAAGACTAAGCACATTGATGTACAATACCATTTCATAAGAGATATGGTGGAGAGTAACAAGGTGCAACCGAAGAAAGTAGACACATTGGAAAACATAAAGGACTTGTTGACCGAGTCTGTGAGTGTTATGAGGTTCTCTTTTTGTAGAGAGGTAATGGGAATTGCTTCCCTAGGTGTGTGAAAAAAAGTTCAAAAATCTTCTATTTAAGCAAAGAAGACAACAAGTGGGAGAATGTTGGGTTGTTATATTCTTTGTGGTGAAATTTGAGTCGAGGTAGATGGATTGATGGTTGAAGTTGATGTGGATCGACAACAAGTTGAAGGTCGAGGAAGTCAACTAGGAAAATTCGAAGTTGAAGATATCGACGAAAAAGTCAATCGAAAATAGGTGAAAGTGCGGGCGTGAGATGACCGAATGAATGCTCACTGGTAAACCTGACTTGGAAGTCGATTGTAATAAAATCCCAGGATTTGCGCAGATCTGTAACCATTTTTGGGAACCAATATTTAACATTTTTCCTGTTGTAAGGCCTATAAAGAGGCGTTTTGTAAGGCCATAAAGGATAATGTTGTAAGGTAATATTGTAATACACTTATTGAGGTTAATGCATGTGTAGGTATATGTTGCTGGTCATGCATATGCAAGATGGATTTGGATACAAAGTTGTTCTTGCCTATGAAAGAAGGTATGATGTTGATTGTGTCTTAGGTGTGGACCAAGGTTAGGCATGTAACCTTTTATTCTTATTTAATAAGACTACAAGAGAGAAGAACACTCAAAGGAATGCCGGTTTCTCCCAGTTAAGGGTTCTAGGGTAAAATCTCGATGTATTGTGTGATTCCTTGTGTCATGTATGTTATTGATTAAATTATTCTTCTCTTCTACTAGGATTAGTGTGGAAGTGCCTTGGATTTCCTGACAGTTGCATCTCTAATATGAGAAGAAATGAAAAGGAGGAACATGGAAGGATCGAACAAAGATGCTTTAGTGGTCAGAGGTCAAACTATTGACATAGATAAAGGGAAATTATTTGGTAGAAAGTCTAAGTCGAAGGGTAGATCTAAATCCTCAGTTCAATCGACAAGACGATGCTAGAAATGTGGTAAAGCTGGGAATTACAAAAAGGAATGTAAGTTGAAGAAAATGGAATTCAGTACAGGATCCAACGAGAAGCAGTTGACTGAGAGAAAGATGACTCCAGATAAGGGAGGCAATGTGCACCTAGCATCGACCAATACACAATCGAATCAAGATGTTTGGTTGATCGAATCAGGAGTATCATATCATAGGAAACCACATAGAGAATGGTTCTATGAGTATGAACGATATGATGGAGGTGATGTGTTCTTGGGGGATGACTCAAAAACCAAATTTGTTGGACAAGGAAGAGTTCAACTGATACTACAAGATGGGAGGAAAAGATCCCTTCCAGGTGTGTTACACATTCTAGGTTTGGAAAGAAACCTAATATCCATCAACAAGATGAGTCATGATGGAGTGCACACTCTATTTCAAAAGGATTCATGCAAGATGGTCAGAGGTGCATTGGTCTTAACGAAAGGAGTTCGGATTGGAACTCTATAGTTTTTAGGGGATTTTGACTCGACTGGATGCAACAACATTGTTGTTCCTGAAGTCAAATCGACTTTGAATCGAATCGACTCAACTCGGGCTGAGTCGATTCAAATCGACTCGATAAGTCATCATAAAGTCAACCCAACCATGCTATGACATGAGAGGATGGGACACATTGGAGAAAAATGAATTCAATCTATGCACAATAAAGGCATGGTCGAAGAATTTCCTGAGTGTAATTTAGAAGTCGACTTTTTTGAACATTGTATATATGGAAACCAAAGTCGGGTGAGGTTCATATCTGGAGCGACAAGGGGAAATGGGATTCTAGTATTGGTTCATGGTGATGTGTTTGGCCCTGTTACAATTCCTTCACTTAGTGGATCCCTGTATTATGTCTCCTTCATAGATGATTTTTCCAGGAAGACATGGATATATTTTTTGAGGAAGAAATCGTAGGTTTTCGAGAAATTCAAAGAGTTTAGATCTCTTGTAGAAAACCAGACAGATAAGAATATTAAGGTGAGGAAAACTAACAACAATGGTGAATTATGTGGAAAATTATTTGATCAGTTCTACAAGAAATGTGGCATAGAACACCAAACTACCACACCATATACCCCACAACAAAATGGAGTTACTGAGAGAATGAACATAACATTGATGGACAAGGCAAGGAACATGCTTAGTGGTTCTGGGCTCACAATTTTTTTTGGGCGGAGGCAGTCAACACTACAAAATATCTATTGAATATGTCTCCTTCATAGACGTTAGTCGACATGACTCCAAATGAGGTATGGTCGTGTAAGAAGCCTTCGGTTTCACATCTCAAAGTATTTGGTTGTGATGCATTTGTGCATGTTCCCAAGGAAAAGAGGAGTAAGCTAGAAAAGAAGGCGATCAAATGTATTTTCATTGGATACACAGAAGGAATGAAAGGATATAAGTTTTGGGATCCTGCATCAAGGAAAATAGTGTACAATCGAGATGTGGTATTCATAGAAGTTGGAAGTAATTTTGAGCCTGAGGAAATTGTTCAGGCTGAGAATAATCCTGAGATGGTGCGATTTGAGCTAAGGACTGGAGAAGATGATTCCAAATTAGAGGAAGAGGTGAAAAAACTGACTTCAGTTGTAATGAGGTTAGAAAGAGTAAGAAAACCAGTCAAAAGGTATAGTTCGCGGGACTTCTATTCCAAATTCATGTTAACTTCAATCGATGATGAGGCCAATTTGATTGGGGAGGCAATCGACTTAGTAGAAGGAAAACTATAGAAGGATGACATGGTCGAAGAGATGGAGTCCTTGCACAAGAATAAGACACAAGAATTATTCAAGTTTCCTAGTGGACGAAAGCATGTCGATAGAAAATGAGTATTCAAGAAGAATATGAATGCAACAGGTCAAGTCAATAAATTCAAAGCTTGACTGGTAGCGAAAGGATATTCCCAAGTCGAAGGAGTCAACTTCGGTGAGATTTTTCCCTTGCTACAAAATTAACTTCCATTAGAGTACTAATGTATCTAGTTGCAACATTTGATATGGAAATAGAACATATGGACGTGAAGAGAACATTGCTACATGGGGACCTAGAAGAGGAAATTTACATGAAACAACCTAAAGGATTTGTAGTAAAGAGAAATAAATATTTGGTGTGTAAACTGAAAAGATCCCTTTATGGTCTAAAGCAATCACCAAGGATGTGGTACCAAAAGTTCGACACATACATCCTCAATTTGGGATTTGTGAGAAGCAAAGATGATCACTGCATATATTCCAAAGAAGAAGGTGAGAATTTCATATATGTAGCTTTATATGTCGATGACAAGTTGTTGATTGGAAACAACATGGACACAATAAAGGAGGTGAAGAAGAAACTATCCTCCAAGTTCTACATGAAGGATCTTAGAGAAAATAACTTCCTTCTCAGAATGGAGATTAAGAGAGATTGAGTAGCTAGAAATCTCTCATTGAATCAGACAAAGTATATTGAAACAATTTTGAAATGTTTCAACGTACATGATTGAAAGTCAGTGAAGGTGCCAATTCCTATGGGAGCAAGGCTAGTTGCTGAACAATGTCCAAAGACATAGGAAGAAATAGAGGACATGACATGTGTTCCCTATGAAAGTGCTTTTGGTAGTATAATGTATGCGATGGTCTTCACTTGACCAGACATTGCCCATGCAGTGGGACTTTTGAGCAGATACATGTTGACACCTGCGAAGGAGCACTAAAAAAATATCAAGAGAGTATTCAGGTACTTGTGTGGCACCAAAGACTATGATATATGTTACCAAGGAAAACTTGGAGGTGATAGTGAATTAAATATACATGGTTTTGTCGATGCCGACTGGGATGGAGATCTGTGTTGGAAATATGGCTACAACAGAGATGATGCAGATGATCAAGGCGCAGATGATCAAGGTTGTCATTGATGGCAATCGATTGTTTATGAAAAACAGATGCTGAAACATGCTGCAACACAAATGCAAACACAGACGCTGAAAAACAGTGCTGAAACAACGTTGGAACACAGAAGCTAACACAGATGGTTAAGGTTGTCATTGATGGCTATAACAGAAGAATGACGTAGATGATCAAGATTGTTTATACGGACACAGAGGCTGCAACATCAATGCGAACACAGATGCTGAAACACGACTGCTGCAACACGAATGCTGAAACACG
>ML783406.1:309462-335157 GCA_009831015.1 Picea engelmannii | reverse complement strand
TGTTTATAACTCTGGATTTCACAGTAAAGACTCACTGCCACTAAGATTAATGATTCAAAGTTAGAAAAGGAAAGAAATTATTAATAATCTACACTAACTGATTCACCCCCCCCCTCTCAGTTAGTTCATACCTGTAACAATCTGGATCGACGGAGGTCAACAAGTGGACATGTGTTCAAAATGTTTGGTGGAGAAATTAGTTGGATGAGTAAGCGACATGTGGTCATAGCCTTGTCAAAAATAGAAGTTGAATACATGGCATCCACTCATGGGTGCAAAGAAGCAGTATGGCTACAAAGGCTATGTTCAAGAATAAACTTTGAGTAGAGAGCTACGAAGATAAGTTGCGAAATTCAAAGTGAAATATTTCTAGCAAAGAACCCAACTTATCATTTGAAGACTAAGCACATTGATGTAAAATACCATTTCATGGGAGAGATGGTGCAAAGCAGCAAGGTGCTATTGGATAAAGTAGACACGTTGGAAAACATAGTAGACTCATTAACCAAGTCTGTGAGTGCTGTGAAGTTCTCTTCGTGCAGAGATAATATGGGCATCACTACCCTGGGTCTGTGAATGAAGGTTCAAAAGTATCTCGGTTTCAAAAAAGAAGAAAACAAGTGGGAGAATGTTGGGTTGTTATATTCTTTGTAGTGTAAGTCAAGGTGGATCGAATGATATCTAAAGTGGAAGGTCAAGGTGGTTCAACTGGGTAAAGATGAATTCGAAGTGGATTGACAACAAGTCGAAGGTCATGGTTAGTCGATCGGGTAAAGTCGAAGTCGAAGGTTTATGTGATTCGACATGGTAAATCCATCGAAAACAAGTTGAAGAGGTCAATCGACAAGAGGTTGATAGGCAAGCATGTGGCAATTGATTGAAGACTGAATGAAGGTCGATTGGTAGTTGACAGGTAATATGACTTGGTAGTCAAATGTAACAGAATCAAAAGATTCGTGGGATTTGTATCCAATGATCTGCATGCATCTGTAATCATTTTTGGGCGCCATTTTTTGGCTCTATTATGTGCACGGGATGTAAGACCCAAGGTTTGGTTTATCTAAGATCAACAAAACCCATCAGACACTGGCCCTTTTGACATCACTTTCTTGCGCAAATGAATTCTCACCTGAGGTATCTATGGGGACTGGAAGAACCATGCTTTTGCAGTGGTAAGGGAAAGGGAGGAAAACACTCGGTTCATTCTTCCTTAGTATGTTATGCACATAATTTGGTTCTACCATGTTATTAACTTACCCATGATTCATATTACTATACTTATGATATTCTAGTTTACTATATAGATTTGTTAATGTCACAATCATGAATCCCTGCACCATTCTTAACTATCATATGAAGTTATTCTACGATGCATGTAAATAACATTCATAATCAAACACAGAAACATAGACAACACAAGATTCCATAACATATATCTATCATTCCTTTATTCATCCTTCTCAACCTTCAACTGTTATATTGAATAAATCCGGACTCAGTATCAATCAGACTATAACATAACCTAATATATCATAATCAAATTTCATCAGAAAAATACCTAGCTGAACCAACCAACTGAACCCCTAATATCCCAACCTGTTACTTATTTATATCAAAAGCTAGGGATATAAACCCTAATATATTCATCCCAAATATATCCCATTACAATGCATGACGAGCTTATTTAACTGGCTATTCGATGCCTTTCTTCTTCTTTTCATCCTTCATGCTGCTTTTCTGTTGTTCTTCTATTTCTAGAATGCCGGGTTGTCATTCTCTTGTTATGATTTATTTCCTTGCTTTATTCTTTTAGCTTTATTCTTAGAGATTTATTC
The DNA here is from genome assembly GCA_009831015.1 of Picea engelmannii. Classification (NCBI taxonomy): domain Eukaryota; kingdom Viridiplantae; phylum Streptophyta; class Pinopsida; order Pinales; family Pinaceae; genus Picea; species Picea engelmannii. The sequence goes on along the minus strand of ML783406.1, from coordinate 333,322 downwards.
TTTGATATGCGGACTGTCTTTCTTTTGTGCACTTTCCTCCTTTTGGACACTTTCCTACTAGAAGTGCCTCATCTACATGCTCTCTTGCTTTCATTTTTCCTCCACACACTTTTCATATACTTAGAATTTTTCCTCAAAAATTTGTCAAAACTGCAAAAAGTGCCTGCCCAACTAGCCCCCAACACTCACTTGTGGCTCATCCCAATCCACTCAGGCTTGTTTCCTGCTCTTACACATTGAAATGAATTTTTGAGAGGCCTCCTTTTCACCCTCTACCTCTTTGATTAATTCAGCCTATGTTGTTGTTATCTCCTCTACTCCTTGCATGATCAAGTTTGTAAGTTTGTCCTCTGCTTCCATCGCTACTTTCTTGAACCTACCCTACATCATAGCCAACTCTCCAACTACCCACACTTCCTCTTCTTGCAGTGGTCCCAGTCTTTTTTGTATGATCTTTTTCCGATACCTCACTTTCTCCACTTATACTTGTGCCTGCCGTTGAGCCAGAATAACTGACATGCACGCTACCGGTGGTAGTGTAGGCACCCTTTCTACTGTATGTTGTGCATGTTATTACTCCTTTCTTATATTGGCCTCTACATCCTTCATCTCTAGGGCCTCTACACCCTTCATACTCAATATTGTTGATGTTGGCAACTGTTGTGGTTGTCGTTCTCATTATGACTTCTTGCACCTTTGGTGGTGAAACTGGAATAATCCTTAGCTTTAAATATTCTATATGTAATATGAATCCATTAATGACTTCATCGATCATTTGCACTTTTTTTTCCATAGTCTCTTCAACTACTAGGGGACCTTATGGAGTTGCTTTATACAACTTTTGTACTGTTGCTTGGGTCTTCTTCGCCATGCTCTTGGCCTCATCCTTTTCTTGGAACGATTTCTTTTCCCGATCCTCCTATTCCTTATGCTTCTTCGCAATAATCCTTAGATTTTCTTCCATATCCCTCTTGAATTCCTCTTCTCTCCTAATAGTGGGCTAAGTCTAGATGACGACATCGGGGATTGTGTTTCCCATGGAAAAAACATCGCTTCTACCGGAAGAAATAATTTTTCTAAGCCTCCTCTTTATATAATCATCTTCTCTAGAAATAATCTATTGAGGTTTCTTGAGCCCGATACCATCATCCTCTTTGACTATGCCCCTTGGTAAATCCTTCAGGTTCAGTTTGGTTGCTGTATACGAAGCCAATTTTTGATAAACTTTTCTTTTAGTGGGATCCTAATTTGATTCCTTCTCATTTACTGTCATGAATAATTCATAACCCCCGAACCTGTTACTGAGTCTTTTGAATTATGCATACCAATTTACATTGGAAGTGATGCGAGCTCCTACATCCAATACGCTCTCAATGCTTGCATATTTTTCCCTAGCCGACTTCAGAAATGGTTATTCATCGGTAATGTCATGATCCACAAAATTAAGGCTAATAGTGTTTCCAAGCATATCTCTTTCCCTACTCATCTTGGGGGGAACCATTGGTACTACTAGTGGATCTTTCCCCATTCGTCTTAGGTGATAGGTTCCTGAGCTAGCAGTGTGTGTTATTTGGAAGCTATAACTCTGCTTTGTTCTCTAGTTCACTCTTGTTTTCTCTTATTATCTCTCATTGGTATGCAATAATTATTTCCACTTAACAATCTTCTTATGTTTTTGTGCTTTTGTGCTAACCATACCTGTCCCATCCTTCCTTAACTAACTTGTCGCATATATCATCATGGTTACTGAGTTGTTCCATAATTGCATCTTGATTACAAAATCCATCGAGTGATTTATCCCTCGTACTGTCGATCTGTCAAGATTTCTGGCAACTTACTTATACAACGCTTTTATGACCTATCACTCCCACTGTGTAACCATCATTTCCGTGCTTTAATTATTTTAATGGTCTTGTCATTACCAAACTGTCTCGTATCCAAGTGTTGGCCCTTGACCAAGTTTTGGGAGATCCTTGGTCAAGTTTGACCTATTTTGGGACTTCGACATCCTATCGAAGACAGAGCGCAAGATGGAGTAGAGATCGCGGGATCTCGACCCCTTTTTGGGTCCTTTTTGGGATTTGGGAATATGTAATGGGAATGGGATGTCGACCCATGGGTTTACCCATGTTTAGGCCTATTTTGTATGTATAAATAGAAGGCTAGGAAATGTAAGAAGCAGTGGAAAAGTGTGCAAGAGTTGTGCAAGTTCGCTAAGTGCTAAGAGTTGGATCTGGGTGATTAAGAATTGTAAGGATTTGCGCATACTGTATGTGACTTTCAGAGCTAAGTGCAAGTCATTGTAAGAGACTATGAAGGCTTTGTGCGGTAACACAAGGAAGGGGGATCTAACGAGATGTGCAGATCTCCTGTCCTATGCAGAGTAAGGGTTTTGTGGCTATGTGCATGTAGATGACTGATTGAAGATAATAAAGAAGAAGAGTTGGTGGACGTAGCCCCAGGGTGGGGGTGAAACATGTAAATACCGTGTTATTCTACTCTGTGTGATGTTCTGATGTGTTTATGTGTTATTTGTTAAGTGCTTTGGTGTGGATAGATAGATTGTTTATGCTTTGTGCTTACGATGAATCTGGATGCTAGATATGACATCTGTGAACTTGCTTAGTGCTTGAGTCTGCTAGATCTGATCTAATCCCGTGTGCTAAGTGCTTATATACATTAGGTCAGGGTGAATGTTGTGATGCTTTGTTTTATCTGCGAAGTAGATATTAGGTAAATAATGATGAACTAACAGTGCTAAGTGCTCTATTAAGTGTCATAATCATAGATCTGTGTCCCAGCTAAGGTTGCAGACACTTGAGTCCTACAACCACCCGTGCCTCTACCTCAGGTGAGACTTCATCTGCTTCACTGGTGTTGCTGAAAGGGCCGATAGTTAGGGTTTTGTTGGTGTACTGTTGTAGTGTTGAACCCTGGGTCTACCCCTGTGCCAAAAAATGGTTCCATTGCCGGGACCTGAAACTGCGATTGCTAGGAACTAAGGAAGAAGAAGCTCTGTGCAAAGATCTGACTTGAAATTGTGAAAGCTCTATGCGTAGATCTGTTGCTCTAGTACGCAATACTCTACTAGTTTGGCAAGCTCTTTTCTAAGGAAAATAAGTCTGATCTAAAGAAAAGAGGTAAGATTCGAAAGCTTTGTGCTCTAAGAAAGGTAAAAGTGAGAATTCTTGATTAAAAGAGATAAGATCTGAAATCTCCGTGCTCTAATAAAGGTAAGAATATTGAAAAGTTCTAGATATGAAAGATTTGTGCTCTGTAGAAGTAAGATAAGTGAAATTTTTTGTTTCTAAAGCATGGATCTAGGTATATTTGATAGATTCTATCCTAGCTTGAAAACTAGGGTATTCATGGATGAAATAAGGTTTGATATGAATAGATATGATAAGAATAGTGAAAAATATGTTATACCCATGCATAGAAAGAATGTTTGGACTAATAAGTGTAGGCAGGATCCTAGAAAGATTTTTTTGCAGGTTAGCTACCATGATCCTAGTGCGCAGTACAGGAAAGGCCGGGGATCATTTAAAAGACATAGAGGATTAACCCTCTCTTACATTTGCAGAAGACCGAGACATCTTGCTAAGGAATGCCTTGGAAAAAGACCCAGTTGTCTTTGTTGTAAAGCTATGGACCATGAAGTATTGGATTGTCCTAGAATGATTGCTAAGCTTGAAGGAATAAACATGAGACAAGAAAACCCTAAGGAAGATCCAGAAACTAAGATTGTGATAGAATCCCAGGAAGAATCGGAGAAAGTATTGCTATAGATAAGAGAAACCATGAATGATCATCGACATGTTAGATTATCAGGGATCTTCAAAGAAAAAGAATGCCTTGAAGCAAGAGTAGGAGACTTCGACATTGACTGTGTTCTAGATGAGGAAACAAAATTGAATATCATGATAGAGAGAACCTGAGAAGATATAGGGAAGCCTGCTATGATTCCTTCACTAGAAGGAATAGGAATATTCAAAGGAAAGCTGATAAACCTATGTGGAAAGATCACCTGGATACCTATGAATTCCAATGGAACTTCGACATAGGAAGATTTTGAGATTATTAAATTTATTGAGAACAGTGCCCCATTTACCATGCTACTAGGAAAACCTTGGATTGAAAGAGATCAGGCCAGAAGGCAAGAATAAGAGAAAGTTTTAGAACAAAAGAAGCAAGAGTTAAAAGAATTCATGACTAGAAGGATCACACACTTGATTGAAGAACATAAGAACAGATCAAATCCATTTAACACTAAAGACCTGTATGTCGAAGTTGCAAGAACACTAGAAGAACCATTGAAGATTGAAGTACCTATTCTAGATAAAGAAGAAGGATCACCCGCGAATATTAGGAAAGAATCTCAACAACGTGAAGTCACTATGTCAAAAGAAGATAAGAATTAGAACGAAAAAAGGCATACCGAGACGAAGATCACTGGGAATAAGGATAGAAAGATAAGCAAGAAGTGAGCTAAGATTGACAAGTTGCAAAAAGTCCCAGAGGAAACCTCACAGAAGAAAAAATTGCAAAATTGGAGCTTCGTCAGGATATCAGAAAATCGACACATGACACTTCTCCATGGCGACGCAATACAATTGTTGGAGACATTATAACCGTTAGACCAATGCTATGAACGAGCAAAAAGAAATTTATGGACAGACATCTCGCCATCCAACCGTTGGGACCGTGCCATAACGGACATAACAGAGTTAATGAAGGCTTTATACCCGTTGTAAGCAACCCGTTGCCGAGTTACCTATTTATCCCGTCGCACCATACACCGAGAACACTTTTCCAATCATGAATTTGAGCTCCCAGACTTGTTGATTTTACAAAATGTTCATTGCGCTATTTCCATCTATCCTATTGCAGTGTTTAAGTTACCCTTCAAACCCGAGATCGTTAACCTCGAGTGTGTATGTCAGACGAGTTGAGTGTTGTCAAGAAAATTGTTGAAGAAGTTCTGATCGACCTCATGACTGAGAGAGTCATGTCAATGTCTACAAGTGTACAAGAATCATCGACGAGAGGAATGCCAACCTCTCTGTCCACTGCTCAGGGAGCCAGACCATCCTGGCCATCTGATGAAAAGTGAACCAAGCACATGGATGATATAGCGAATGCTAAATTGATCCCGACCATATTACCTGCCTATATTCCACCCCTGAGCGAAGCAGTAAATTGAGACAACATGCCCAGAGATTTCGAATACACCTTTCTCACTGCGTACCTCCCAAAGGGGATACGCGTAGTTCGATCAGACCAAGATAAGCTTGTGGCGTTGAAGTTTAGCGACTTCAACCTCGGAGATCCCAAAGTTTACAACATGCTCACCCCACATAAGTACCTGAACCAGACTAAGGGGAAGAATTCGAAGATAATCCCCTAGTCGTGGACTATGAACCTCACACAGTTGATCCAAAAATGAAGGTATTACTGATAAATTGCAAGTTAGTTAAATGTACATTTTGCATCGGATCGTTAAGAATGAGAAATACATAAACTTGTTATCTTGTTTGCAGAATATCAAATGTGACTTTTACTTGATGCTTATTAATGAATAAAGAGATCAGACATTAATATCCATGCTACAAAGGAAGAGAATAGAACAACAAAACAAAAAGAGAAAAAGAGACAAGAGGTTGATAACAAAGTTCACCAATCGTTGGCTACGTCTCCAGGCCCACTTCCAAGTGGAGGACCTCTTTATTGCTCTTTAAAATGATCAAAGTCCTCTTACAATGCTTTTTGCTGTTACATTAATTGCTTCATGTCTGCTGTGCAAGACCTCCTTACTCAGATTCATGCATGTACCATCAAAATCCTCTCAACAACATGAGAAAAACGCCTCTCAAAACATGAGAAAAGGCCAAAATTTACAAACTTCTCCTTCAAAACCCTGCATCAAAAAGTCTCCTCAACGCTTCAAAAGACCTGGTTTTTATAGTTTTTAAGGCTTAAATGAGGAATCCCAACTTCCCTCAAGATCTGGCCTCTTTTTGGGATCAAATCACCCTTCAAATGGCCTCAAAATCCTCAAAAACCCATTTTTCGGGATAAATATCAGTCAGAATCAATTAAAATTACATAAACAAGATTAAAGACCCATTTTTAACTTTAGGATAAGGTTAATCCCCCAAAGGATGGGCGCGCACCGCCAAACAGGGTCACATAACACCATAAAACCATGGGCTGGGGGCCCCAGCCCCCTTCCACCATGTTGGCAACCAATTCACATTTTTATACTGTCTTTATAAGCTGCCTACACCAGTGCTTTGCAAACCTTGATTTTCATCGCAATTCTTGCATAAAACGAAACTATTATTTTTTGCACTATTTGCACACTTACCTTTGTTCTTGTTTTCACGACTGCAAGCATGAAAATTTGGTTTTCAAAGTCACATTAAAATCGTAACTGAATTGTTGCGATCTTTCTTATCGATATGCCCATCACGTTTCCAATTTACTTATCGTTATGCAGTTGGCAAGACCCCTTGATTTGTACTCATTTGGCATTCTTTGATTGGTTATATATTTCTTTTTATGTGTGATTGAGTTTGTGATGCATTGGTGATTGGATTTATATGTTCTTTGATCAATTCACTTGACACGTTGGTTTCAGGAAAACACATTGGTGTTATGGTTAAACTCTTGGTATAAATTGTTTCATACAACACATATGTTCATGTAATCAAACCCTTGGTGTGATTTCGATTTATTACTTTATTTTTGAAACTATGGTAAAACTATGGCTCGCCAAAATTTTTGGTTCACTTACCATATACCCATTAGTTGATTGAAACGACATAGTTTTCAACACATATGTGTTGTGATATGCATATTGGTTTGAATAGTTACAAGCGCCGACAGTTGTACTGTGGATATGATTGTTCTGCATGGGCCGAAATAGCTCCACCACCTTCGCACGATATGTCATTAATTTCCCCCCCCCCTATCCCTATTTCACCTTTCCTAGTTTCGGGTAAGCCTGTGAGCATTCTGCCCCTGCATAGGCTGTGTTCAAACCCTGCCCCGTTCACATCGCTCACCGTGTGCTCCTGTCTATGGCACCGATGGTGTGAATTGAGCCGAATGGTAGTCAAGCTCTGTTACTCTTTGATGACACCCGAAAAGATTTAGAGGATAGTGGTTGGCTCGCATTTATACAGAGGTTCGAGGGTTTCAACCCTTTTGTTGCACAACAATTCGGCCTTACCTTTGATGGGTGTAGGGATAAAGTAGGTGACATTCATCTTTAACTCAATGAAGAATTCATTAGCTCTGCTATAGGACTAGCAACCACAAGCCAACGATGGTTTAAAAAATCCAAAGTTGATGAGGTGCCGTGGCCATTACTATTTGTATCATGAAGGGTTACATCTTGTGACAAAGGTATGCCTATTTCCACCCTTAAACCCAGGTGGCATGATCTTTTAGTGATTGTGAAACAATTTGTGACCTGTGAAGGTCGGTATGGATTGGTTTTTCTTTATCACCTTCAACTGTTAATGAATTTCATGGGTTATCCATTGAACATGCCATTTTACTACTTGCGTAGTCTGTACAAGATGTCAAAGAGGTTTAAATGAGAGAAGGCCGATAGTAGCTTGTTCCACCACGGCCTGATCAGACTCATCATCGTTCACCACTTAACTCTTCACGATGACAATTGGCAAGCCTTTCTATCTCGAAATGGCTTTGCTGATTCAGAGTGTGTCCAAATCGATAAGCCTGTGGTCAGTGAAACTAAGGTCGAGCCACCCATTCCATTCCATGTCCTACTTCCCCCTGCCAACCCCTCAGTTTGTCCTGACATCGACCTACCCGACATCCTAACAGACAATATTGTGGATGTCAAGAAGCCCGTGAGTAAGAAGGTCAAGGGTAATCCTACTGTCGATAGAAAGGGTAAGAAAAATGCTCGATTAATATCGAGATTTGCCTGGAATAAACCTAAGCCAAGCAATGATCAAAAGCCCATAGTTCTGAGAGAAGACTCTGACTCATATATCGAGCATTTTCTAGCTGAAGAGTATCCCTACTCCCATGGCTTATGTTCCAAACAACCCTACGACTATGTATCTAATTTTCCCCCGTGCCTAAAGAAAAATCCCAACTACCCAGGAATTAAATTGCACGATGAAATCCCTGGGGGCTTAAACAAACCCTCGCCCGTGTCATCAAAGTCCGAGCAACCATCATGTGTCCAGTGAAATTCTTGGCTAGAGCGTTACTATGTTGATGTCCCCCTGCTGCAATCAAGGATCAAAGCATTAGAAGAATAGGTGACGGTGCTGGCCAAGGAGAACGATAGGCTACGGACTAACGACAAGAAGAAGAAAACCACTGGCTCGATTGTTTTCAGGAATGTCGAAGCTGCAACAACCTTCGTCAATTCCAAATTATCATAATCACAGCCTTTTCTGATTGTCCAGGTATGAATTTCGATATGAATTTTGCTTTGTAAGTTTGATTGAATTAATATAACGAATTGGGTTTTGATTTTGGTTAGCTCTGTTCATTTTAATTCGAAATGATTCTGTTATAGTTTGATCCTGTACAGTAGATTCATTTCGTTAAAATCAAATGTAGTTATGATTTGGTTATGAGATTTTGTCGTGCCCGGTTTAGTATAAGTGATTGATTAGTTTTTGATTTGGTTTGTTTTGTTTTGAATCAATGCTGTTCATTTGATTTAGGATAATCGATTTGGTTTGATTTTGATTGGTTTCGTTTGTCCCTAACGAACTCAAAACGATTTTGTTGATTTCGAGTTACCAGTAATGACTCTGTTCTGTGTCGAATCATTATTCTCGTTTGGGCTTCGATTACTTTCGACCTGTGTATAAGTTCTATTTGCTAAAATTGGGAAGCTGTGTTGATTTATAACGATTGTATCAAATCCAAACTGTTTCGATTCGTTCTTGTTTTGATTAGATTGCTGCGTATCTTGAGTTAACACGATTTCTTGTATGAGTTGGATTGGTATCAAAAAATAGATTTGATGCTGCTCTGGTTGGTTTTGATTTTCAAAAAAATGATTTTTTTAAGCTCAGATCGACATATTTTGTCTTTGTTGAATTCGCATGAAAAACTCGGCTAATAGTTCGTTTTGAAATTGATTTAAGTGATGATTTCGTGGACTGTCAATCGATTTTGTCTACCCCTAATTGGAAATAACAAATGTTTGGCAAATCCCACATATCTTGTTATCAACTGATTAGTTCAATTTCGATTTCCTTTGTATCAGTTTACATACAAGTTTTGATTTGATTTGCAAATAGATTGCTGTTAGCATGATCGTTTGTTTTTGTTTAATATAGTTATATCAATTTAAAAAACGATCTTGTTGATTTCATGTATGATTGTTGTTAACGGATGAGGCAACATAAAAGATTGCATATGATTTGTTTAACTGTATCGATTTCAATTGGTTTATGAAACGATTTCATTGCTGTTGAGTTATCCAATACAATTATGTTTACCCGAATTGGTGATAATGAATTAAACAGAGTGCATCCATCTCTGTTATCATTTGGTTGAATACGATTTAGTTTGTTCAATTTGCATACAAGTGTCAATTTGAATGATGCTTTTAGCAATCAAATATTTTTTTTAATAGTTTGAATGTATTTTCTAAGGTTCAAATTGATTTTAAAACGATTCTGTGTTTGATTTAGACCAGCTACAGAATCACAAGATTCTGTAGCTAGTCTTAGAAATTAGATTTTTGTCAATTTTATTAATAAAATATCCTTTTAACTTGCCTATTTTTGTCCTCTTTCAGGTACATTCGAATTGCAGTGATCAATTGGGCATGTTTTGGCAGTTTAGGAGATATCTTGGATTTGGTTTTGTCTTAGGTTGTTAGCTTGAGTCATAAACTTGGGATATTTTCCTTGATTTGTGTAAACTGTTTTGATAATTCCCAGAGGAATTTTTTACCTTGTGGGAGGTCTTTAAATACTTATTATTTTTTCAAATGAGGATCATCCTCACTTGTGGGAGAACTAGACTATGGATTTATAATACAAACTGAGATGAGAGTTGATGTCTTGTAACAACTTTCGCTTTCAACATATCAAACTTTTGTTTCAAGTTTTTGCATATCAGTTGGAAATTAATTATCAACTACTTTAGCTATCATAGTTCTTTCCATGCTGATATGATTTGATTTATATGCTGTCTGTATCTGATCTCTCCTATTTCTAAAGTACAACAATTACTTTGTTTCAGTTGATGAATTACGGATTTCTCTTCTTCGTTAATTGAATCATTTTTCATAGATCTTTGCATGCAAATTTATCTAACTGTGAAGATTTATAAACCATAAGATTGCTGTAAATTTTGATGTTTTGTTTGTCCTGTAATTATATTTGAAGAGCACAACTTCTTCTAGTTTACGAGAAGCTCATGGATAATCCGATGCGGGTTTCCTCCCTCCGATCGGCTAAGAAAATCACTGCATACAGGATAAACCTGGAGTATTTCTCCAGGTCAGTGTGTTATTTGTTATTTGATAGTTAGTTTGTTAGTATAATTTAAGTAGTTTAGTTAGATAGATATATTAGTTTAGATTCATAGTTAGAGTTATTATTTTAGTTGCTTAGTTTAGTTAGTTCTTATTTTATTTCTTTTTCATAAAATTATAAAATCGAAAAACAATAGTCTCGCTGTCTTAGGACAGATTACAAATGAGTTTTTCAGGTTTTAATTCAAATCTGTAATTTGTAAATATTGTACATTTGTAATTAAATTTGACTATGTTAGCAATTGAACATTTGATTTTATAGAATTATAGTTGTGTAGTATTAGACAGTTAATTGTATATATTAATAGTTTAGACTTGTTTATTAGTTTGTTTTAATTGTTATTTTTATTTAGATTAGTTAGTTTAGAGTAGTTTTCTTTGATTTCCTTAGGACTTAGATCGTTTAACAGAGCCGCTAAACCCATTAGGGTGGTTCATTCCAAACAACTTGGGTTATTTAGACAACCCCGAACCGGATCCACTCTTCTAGTTGACGGACGATCAATTTCGCCTGTCAACAAATGGCGCTAGAAGTAGGGCCTGAAATTAATTAATGGCACGAGGCGGTCGCAAGACTCCTCCACCACCTCATCGCTCACCTATAGTGACAAGAAGTCATTCGAACAATAGCATTCCCCCTCAAACAACAACCACATCAAACGGCGATCCACAGATCACAGTTGAGCCAGTAACCCCTAATCCTACAGGTGGTGACATACAAGAGATTGTTCGCCAATCTCTCATAAGAACACATAGTCCCTTAGCCCGTTTAAGGAAACCAAACCGTCCGTTGGACCAACCTTTAGATTTCTCTGATATCAGAGAACAACTCGGAGGCACTAACCTCACTGTGAATCCTACAGATCCAATCCTCACTCCTGCTGCAGGAGGATCTGGAATACCTCCCTCACCACCTCCATCATCTCCTTCCTCCTCTGGAGAAGATTCTTCTGAAGAAGGAAATTCCCCTTATCATCCTTCCAAACCTACTACACCAATGGCCAACCAGAACAACCCTGCTAGACCTTGGCTCGACCAGGATGCGGTAGCTGTACCCGGAGATTAACATCCCTTACCCAAACATCTAGAGAAGTGGCTTCCAAAGTTTGACCCTGACTCTAAACAGATCGCTAAAGATCACATTAAAAAGTTTATGTTAGCCATAAGACTCTGCAATTTCGAGCATGAAGACGTAGTTTGTAGGTTGTTCCCCTATACTTTTGAGGGCAATGCATCTACATGGTACTTTTCCCAACAACCTCATACCATCGTGTCTTGGAAAAAGTTTGAGTTATGCTTTTTGGAAAAGTTCGGAGATGGTAAAAATCCAAAAGTCTTAGTCATGGACCTTTCTAGCTTAAGAATGAACCCAAAAGAGAAAGTTAAAGACTTTAATCAAAGATTCTTAACACTTAAAAACAGAATCCCTGCGGATTCCATGCCTGTCGATAATCTTATAATAGCATACTATACTAAAGCCTTGCATCAAAGTATAGCTATTTGGGTTAAACGATCTAATAAATACACGTTGTTAGAAGCCTTTGAGGAGGCCAACCAGATTGAAAAAGACATACTTAGTCTTAAAGACGCTACTAGCAATGAAACAGAAACTAGTTCATCTTCCAAAAAGAAGATCGAAATCCTCCCTCGACCTACTCAAAGTAAAACACAACCTAAAACCTTTGATTTAGAAAATTTAACTAAAGTCATTCAAAAACTATCGAATCAAGTTATAGATTTAAAAAAGATGACCGAAGAATCTTCTTCGAGCAAAGGGCCTTACAAACCCCCGTTCAGGAATCCTTTTCCCACCAACCGACCTAATCCAACCACTGAGGGCCTTAATCTAGAAAGTCTGCAATTCGCCCTTCAAACGATTCTAGAAGCCCAGGATAACTTGATGCCTCCTGAGATTCCTGAGGAGGTAGTTGAACAAGAGATAGTTCAAGAAGAGGAGTCTTCTCCAAATATTTTTGGACACTTCTCAGATAACATCTTTCAAGCTAACTTCTAGACAGTCCATCCCTATAATATTAGGAGTAAGGCAGCGAACAAAACTTCTTCCGAAAATGCTACGACTTCGCCCCCAAAGCAACCTAAACCAGCTGAGACTAAACAGAGTCATGTAAACCCCAACTTAGATTATGATTTAGTTGAAGATCTTAAAAAGTTAAGGGCTAACATTTCTGTTTATGAATTATTAAAATTTCCATTTCTGCTACAAAAAATGTTACAAAATATCTCAGAGAATGGAAAAAATGGTAATTCAAGTAGTAGCAAGGTTGTGTAGAACAAAGTTCCTCAGAAGACTTCCACAAAGAATAATTCTGAGCCTCAAGACAAAGGAAGCCTTCCTGTAAATACTGTAAATACTGTAAATAATGTAGATAAAGTAGCTTTAGAAACTGCGAGTAAAAAGACACAAGCTACCACCCTTAGTACTCGCAAAAATGTACCTCCGTTTTTGTTAACTTTCGAAATCTTTAATAGAAACGTGCACAATTGTATGGTAGACTCAGGAGCGTCATCCAATGTGATGCCATGGTCTGTATGCCAGAAGATTAAAGCCGAAGTTGAACCATCCACTTTAAAAATCATACAACTTGATCGGACTAATGTTAAAGTTATAGGCGAAATAAAGAACGTACTTATAAGATTATTGTCTAACCCCAAAGTTCATCAAGTTATTGATATTATTGTTGTGGATATTTCAGAAGTATATGGTCTGTTTTTAAGCAGGGACTGGTCAGAGCAGCTACACGGCTATTTCGCGACAGATTGGTCTCACCTATGGCTTCCAGAGAACGACAAGCCTAACAAGATCAAGGTAAATCGTGAATGCTACCTTAAGTTCACAGTCACGGATTTGAACGATCCCAATGAACCATTTACACCTTCTGCTGATTCACCTGAAGTACAAGGGATGGATACCTTTTTCGACAATTTCATGGCCGAGGCTTCCGCTGTCACCAACCCAGAAAAACAGTCCGAGATTGTGGCATATGTATAGCCAACAACTTCTACACAACAATCTCATGTGCCCGATAAAAATCAAGTTTGGTCTCTTTATTTTGACGGGTCAAAGTCCAAAGAAGGAGTTGGTGCAGGCTGCGTGATTATTGATCCGACAGGTAACAAAACATTGATTGCATGTAGGTTAGAATTTGAATGTACTAATAACATTGCAGAATATGAGGCTTTACTGCAAGGTCTCAGAAAAGATTTAGATATGAACATTCAAAACTTGACTGTCTTTGGCGATTCCAAAATCGTGGTTAGACAGGTAAGAGATTCTATCCACTATCTTTCTCCACATCTTAAAAGCTACCAATTTGAGGTATGGAACTTAATGAATAAATTTTCTTCTTTCAATATAAATTATATTCCTAGATTACATAATGCTGAAGAAGATCTATTAGCTAACGTAGCTTCTAAACTCTTTCCTGCAGAAGGCTTGTCCCCAGACGCATTCTCCATTGAGTTGTTGTTCAGACCATCAGTTCTCGACAACATCACGAACTGGAGAGTCTTCGATGATGATCAGCAGATCATTAGATTTCTACACATGGAAGAAACTTTTCAAGGCACGATGATCGATGAATGCACTCACGACGACAATTTGCACGATTTCACGGTAATATCAGATCCGAGAACTCTTGAATCTTCATCGGACATGGTAAATTCGATCCCTAAATCTGTAGTTACATTAGAGAAATTTTACGATCTTCAAGATAAATTCAAAAAATTGGTCAACTGTAAAACCAATAGTTCCTCGTTATCATATGAAAAAGTAAACTTAGGAACTAATGAAAATCCGCAGTGCATTAATTTAGGGTTAGGGTGTTCTCAACAAGAAAAAGCTGCATTTATTAAATTGTTCAAAGAATTTAAATATGTCTTTGCATGGACGTATGATGATCTTAAAACTTTCGACCCTAACATCATACAACATGTCATTCCTATGAAACCCCAAACCTCACCCTTTCAACAAAAATTGAGGAAAATGCACCCTAAGCTTGAAACGACCGTCAAAAAAGAATTGAACAAGCTCCTGAATGCTAAGATAATTTTTCCAGTTAGACACACTCAATGGGTTTCTAACCTTGTCCCTGTCCGGAAGAAAAGTGGGGAAATCCGACTATGCGTCGATTTCCAAAACCTTAACAAAGCGTCTGATAAAGACAACTATCCTGTCCCACCCATGGAACAGATCCTTCAACAGGTATCTGGTTCTGAGAGGCTATCCTTACTGGGTGGTTTCTCGGGGTATAACCAAGTCCTGATGTCTCTGCCAGACCAACTTAAAACTACCTTCTGCACCCCGTGGAGCACCTATGCTTATTGAAAAATTCCCTTTGGGTTGATTAATGCCGATGCCACTTTCCAGAGAGAGATGGACATCACTTTCCGAGGCTTAATCAATCAGTCTGTCGTAGTTTACTTAGATGATGTTACTGTATTTTCTAAAAACAAAACCGATCATCTTGCTCATTTACGAGTTGTTCTACAACGATGTCGTAAATACGACATTTCCTTGAATCCTAAAAAATCCATCTTTGCAGTAGAACAGGGTAAACTCTTAGGATTTATTGTGTCAAGCAAAGGAATGATTATTGACCCCGAAATGACTCAAGTTATCACAAAACTTCCCCCTCCTACATCCAAAAAATCTATGCAATCTTTCTTAGGCCAGATTAACTTCGTGAGGAGATTCGTACCCAGTTTCTCCGAAATGGTTAGACCTTTGCAGAACCTAATTAAGAAAGACGCCCAATATCACTGGGGACCCCTAGAAAATCAAGATTTTAATGCAATAAAGAAGGCCATAATAGACGCTCCTTCTCTCATGAGCCCCGACTTTTCCCAAGACTTTACGCTCTACACTTTTGCTTCTGACCGTTCTTATGCTGTCGTCCTAACTCAAAAGAACGTCGAGAACAATGAAGTACCCATTGCCTTTATGAGCTCTGCTTTCAAAGGCACGAAACTTAATTACCCAGCGGTAGATCAACAAGCCTACGCTGTTTTCAAAGTAGTCAAGCATTTTCGGTCTTATCTTTTGAAATCAAGGACGAAAGTTATTGTCCCTTATCCAGCCGTTAGGAACCTGTTAGTGCAAAAAGAACTAGGAGAAAAGAGGGCTAACTGGGTTACTTCTTTGCAAGAGTATGACATAGAAATTACCCCAGCTCAAATAGTGAGAGGCCAAGGGTTATGCAAGTTAGTTGCTGACTCAGCCGTAGGACAACAAGAAAAAAGTGATACGTCAAACCTAGGACAACACGATCATAATGTAATCTGTTGCGCACAAAAATCTGTCAGTTCTTGGTATGACGATATAAAATTTTGTCTTGAACATGGGTCAACCCCTCATCACCTGAATCCCACAAGAAGAAGAGCGTTAAGATTAAATTTTTCCTCCTTTCATCTAGTTAATGGTATTCTGTTTCGTCAAAATTTTGATGGCGTACTGATGCGCTGTCTTGAGAAGGACGAAGCAGAAAAAGTCTTGCTAGAGTTGCATGCGGGAGAAGCTGGTGGTCATTTTGGTGGTGACGCCACTGCCCATAAGGTTTTAAGAGCCGAATATTACTGGCCCACGCTTTTTAAATATGCCCACGCCTTGTGTCGTAAGTGTACCATTTGCCAGAAAGCATCAGGGTGGCTACAGAAACCAGCCTTTCCTTTGCAGCTCGTTTCAGTAGATTCTCCTTTTCAGCAGTGGGGACTTGATATCATAGGTCCAATCAACCCCCCATTCTCACAACAACATAAGTTTATCATAACAACCACATATTACTTTACCCGGTGGTCTGAAGCTGCCGCGTTGAGAATTGTCAACACCAGTCAGGTAATTGCCTTTCTCAATTCAAATATTATCACTCGTTTTGGTATCCCTGACTGTTTAGTATTCGATAACGCCTCTTATTTTTCCTCTCTTGAGATGAGTGAATTCAATTTTGAAAAAGGAATTAAATTGAAGTATTCTGCTAGCTATTACCCCTAGGGAAACAGATTGGCAGAATCAACAAATAAGAACTTGATTAAAATGATCAAGAGAACGGTGGCTGAAAATCACAAAAACTGGCACAATGCACTATTAAACGCGCTTTGGGCTGATAGGGTAACACCAAAATCTTCTGTAGGTAACTCTCCTTTCTTTCTCGTTTATGGTAGAGAAACAATTTTTCCACCACACATTCTTCTTCCCTCACTTCAGCTGTCACAAAAAATTCAAGAAGAAGATTGCCCCCCTTTGGAAAACTGAATTAACACTTTGATGAAGCTAGAAGAGGTAAGAGCCCAAGCTAAACATAAGTTAGATCAGCATCAACTATTGGTTAAAAGCTGGTTCGATTCTAATTCTTCTTCTGATAGGAATTTCGAAGTAGGTGACCTCGTATTGAAATGGGACAAACTGCATGAGGGAAAGGGAGAGCACACGAAATTTCAAAACTTATGGCTTGGACCGTTTTTAATTGCTGAGAAGTTGGGTCCCAGCTCTTTCCGATTGTAGAATCTAGAGGGGCAACCTAACACCTATCCAGTGAATGGCCAAGCCCTGAAAAGATACTTTGCTTGATGACAACTCCTTGTATATTGTGTACATATTTTGCTTTTGTTTGCTTTTCTTTTGCTGTTCTGATTTTGATTTCTCTTTTGCGCTTATCAGTTTTTGTTTTTTGAAATACACATACCTGGATGCTAAACTATTTAGACAAAGAAAACAAAAAATTCCTTCACTGAAATGACTACTGAAAAATTGTATTAACATCAATTGTATATTTATGAAATTTACATCTGTGATTGGCAAAAGTTTTTTGTTTGAAAGAAGTTGACTGATTTCGATCTCTCAGTAAAGCCTGTCATGATCATCTATTGTCTTTTTACGCTGTCCCTTTTCCTTAAGGGAATGACTCAGAAGATGTCTCCCTGCCTTAGAAAGTTGGTTCTGTAAATGAAACATCTATGGATCTTAATAAATGACAGTTTAAAAAATTCTGATGAGGACTGTAAAAAAATATGTTAAAAATCATAATTTTTCAGCGTCACCCCGCTCGACTATATATCTTTAAAAAATAAAATAAATCAATAAAAGAGCTGTGGGAAGTGCTTGTAAACCCGTCGAGATGCTAAACAGGTCTGCTGGCAGCGGGTAAATGCATGGATGGCGCCAAGATAACTTCTCCGGGGTACTGAATAGGCCCGCTGGTAGCGAAGTAATGTCGGGTATATGAAAATTTGCAAAATAGAGACCTCTTAACTTTAACATGTCCTTTATTCTGATCTGGAACTTCTTGGCAGGATACGGATATCAGAGTGGGTTAAATGGAAACCCTGTCGAGGCTATGGATGCCTGCTGACACCAGTGGCTCTGTCAACAGTATTGGAGATTTTATCTTTAATATTGTGGCTCGCTTGTCTTAAGACTGTTATCAGTTTTCATCCTTTAAACACTGCTGGAATATGTGGTTGATGAAGATGTTTATACGATTTTCTGGTCATTGTTTTGAGTTAGAATTTTCTCATTATCCTAATCTGAATTTGTTCTTGTGGCAGAGATAACTGCTTCTACCAGTGTGTCGCCATTGTTGGCAACCAATTCACATTTTTATACTGTCCTTATAAGCTTCCTACACCAGTGCTTTGCAAACCTTGATTTTCGTCGCAATTCTCGCATAAAACGAAACTATTATTTTTTGCGCTATTTGCACACTTACCTTTGTTCTTGTTTTCACGACTGCAAGCATGAAAATTTGGTTTTCAAAGTCACATTAAAATCGTCACTGAATTCTTGTGATCTTTCTTGTCGATATGCCCATCACGTTTCCAATTTACTTATCGTTATGCAGTTGGCAAGACCCCTTGATTTGTACTCATTTGGCATTCTTTGATTGATTATATAATTTTGTTTTATGAGTGATTGAGTTTGTGATGCATTGGTGATTGGATTTATATGTTCTTTGATCAATTCACTTGACACGTTGGTTTCAGGAAAACACATTGGTGTTATGGTTAAACTCTTGGTATAAATTGTTTCATACAACACATATGTTCATGTAATCAAACCCTTGGTGCGATTTAGATTTATTACTTTGTTTTTGAAACTATGGTAAAACTATGGCTCGCGCAATTTTTTTGTTCACTTACCATATACCCATTGGTTGATTGAAACGACATAGTTTTCAACACATATGTGTTGTGATATGCATATTGGTTTGAATAGTTACAAGCGTCGGCGGTTGTACTGTGGATATGATTGTTCTACATGGGCTGAAATAGCTCCACCACCTTCGCATGATATGTCATTAATGTTTTCCCCCCTATCCTTGTTTCACCTTTGCTAGTTTCGGGTAAGCCTGTGAGCATTCTGCCCCTGCGTAGGCTGTGTTCAAACCCTGCCCCATTCACATCGCTCACCATGTGCTCCTGTTGATGGCACCGGTGGTGCGAATTGAGACGAATGGTAGTCAAGCTCTGTTACTCTTTGATGACGCCTGAAAAGATTTAGAGGATAGTGGTTGGCTTGCGTTTATACAGAGGTTCGAGGGTTTCAACCTTTTTGTTGAAAAACAATTCTCCCTTACCTTTGATGGGTGTAGGGATAAAGTAGGTGACATTCATATTTAACTCAATGAAGAATTCATTAGCTCTGCTACAGGACTAGTAGCCACGGGCCAACGATGGTTTAAAAACTCCAAAGTTGATGAGGTGCCATGGCCATTACTATTCGTATCACTAAGGGTTACATCATGTGACAAAGGTATGCCTATTTCCACCCTTAAACCCAGGTGGCACAATCTTTTAGTGATTGTGAAACAATTTGTGACCTGTGAAGGTCGGTATGGATTGGTTTTCCTTTATCACCTTCGACTATTAATGAATTTCATGGGTTATGCATTGAACATGCCATTTTACTACTTGCATAGTTTGTAGAAGATGTCAAAGAGGTTTAAACGAGAGAAGGCCGATAGTAGCTTGTTCCACCATGGCCTGATCAGAATCATCATCGTTCACCACTTAAATCTTCACGGCAACAATTGGCAAGCCTTTCTATATCGAAATGGCTTTGCTGATTCAGAGTCTGTCCAAATCGATAAGCCTGTGGTCAGTGAAACTAAGGTTGAGCCACCTGTTCCATTCCATGTCCTACTTACCCTTGCCAAACCCTCGGTTTGTCTTGACATCGACCTACATGACATCCTAACAGACAATATTGTGGCTGTCAAGAAGCCTGCGAGTAAGAAGGTCAAGGGTAATCCTACTGTCGATAGCAAGGGTAAGAAAAATGCTCGAATAATATTGAGACTTTCCCGGAAGAAACCTAAGCCAAGCACTGATCAAAATCCCATAGTTCTGAGTGAAGACTCTGACTCAGATATCGAGCATTTTCTAGCTGAAGAGTATCCCTACTCCCATGGATTTTGTTCCAAGCAACCCTACGACTATGTATCTAATTTTCCCCCATGCCTAAAGAACAATCCCAACTACCCAGGAATTAAATTGCACGATGAAACCTCTGGTGGCTTAAACAAACCCTTGCCCGTGTCATCAAATTCCAAGCAACCATCATGTGTCCAGTGCAACACTTGTCTAGAGAGTTACTATGTCGATGTCCCCCTGCTGCAATCAAGGATCAAATCATTAGAAGAACAAGTGACGGTGATGGCCAAGGAGAACGATAGGCTACAGACTAACAAAAAGAAGCAGAAATCCACGGACTTGATTGTTTTCAGGAATGTCGAAGCTGCAACAACCTTCGTCAATTCCAAATTATCATAATCACAACCTTTTCTGATTGTCCAGGTATGAATTTCGATACGAATTTTGCTTTGTAAGTTTGATTGAATTAATATAAAGAATTGGGTTTTGATTTTGGTTAGCTCTGTTCATTTTAATTCGAAATGATTCTGTTATAGTTTGATCCTATATAGTAGATTCATTTCGTTAAAATCAAATGTAGTTATGATTTGGTTATGAGATTTTTTCGTGCCCAGTGTTGTAGGAAAATATCCCTGCGGACAGGTAGATCGCCTCTAAGAGCTTGAACCTAACTCTAGACAGAAAATGCTTAACGTGGACACTGACTTCCTTTCAAATATATCTAAGCTAACACATGAGAAGGAAGAATGACAAAAGTACCTCTTTATCGACGTTTGTCCCTGCACGCTCCTAGTTGCGCTTCGGTCCTTTGCTTCTCGCTAGATCCTATGGAGAAAACAAGATACGACCACTTCCTACTCTATTGATATTATCTTGATAACAAATCTATCAGTTAATGATAAGTTAATGTAACATTAGACACAAACTAGAAAGAAACATGCCAAGTGTGTCATATTGATGAGAATAACGACAACAATACTTACAATCGTAGATGCGAATGCGACAGCTTCGTCGAGTCCTCTTCATCTAACCCTTTCCTGAAAGATCCACAACCTGGACAACAACAACTTCACTGATCACTCTCCTTTGGCTGACTGTGTATTTTCTCCAATATCATAAGTTTCATACTAGCAGTTCCTCCCCCAAATCAGCTCTGTTCCAGCACCACTTATGAGATCATAAGTTTGGTGTGATTCTCCATTTCCAATCCCCTTTCACCATTAGAAAGATTTATTATATAGCCTTGGAGAGGCTCAACAATATTGAGATATCCTTGGGGAAGGTGAGGATTTTACTCCTTCAGTTGAGGACCCGCCCTAAGATCATGGATGGACTACAGATTCAAATCCAACTTCCTTCCAAGAGAGAAAATATTCTTCCCCCATTCATCTTAACAACTTAACAACTGCCCAGAATAGGTAGCGCTCCCTCAAAAGGACCATCAGAGCACTGTAGCGCTCCCTAGTAGGCTTTAGGGGGGCGCCAACGCTTTCAAAATCTATAGCGCTCCCTCAAAAGGGCCAGGGGAGCATTATAACGCTCCCTGAAAGTGTAAGGGGGAGCGTTGGTGCTCCAAGATAGTGTAAGGGGGAGCGCTCCCCTCCAAAAACTCAGTTTTTGAGGTGCTTTCAGATGGAAAAAGGTTTGCAAGCCTGCTGACTCATTTCTCCTCTTCCAAATCAAATGTTTGAGGTGTTTCAAGTGCCCTTCTCATGTCGTTATAGGCACGACATAGGCATCATGGAAGTATGCTTCCCTGACACTTGCGACACTTGTGAGCAACATACGACACTTGCGACCTTGTGAGCAAAATGCGACACTTGCGACCTTTGTAATGAAGGCACTTGCGACACTATCAAAGTGAGTAATTTTGATGTGTAACAGATTGCCCCCCAAAGTATGAAGTTAGAAGATAGGAACTGATAACTGAAATTCTTTGTAGACTCTCAAGCAAGGGTATAGACTCGGAGAACCTGACAAAAGCTGCACACAAACATCCAACAAATATTATGACATGCTTCAAACCCAAGGCAGGCATACCTATGCTTGGGTGATCAATACTTGCAAGATATGGCCGCCAAAAAATACACTGCGGATCCATAATTGTATTGATAAAAAGGTATAGCCACCGAAAATACACTGTGGATCTATACTCTGATGACATGAACTGATAGTAGCCACGAAGAATACACAGTGGATCTACGAGATGACAGGACATAGCCATGACCAATACAAAGTGGATTTATGTGACAGTGTATGTGTCATTGTTCAAAAGAAACTCCATCGCAACCTGGGCAAAGTACATATCAAAGTGATCACTCAACCCAGGGTCTTCTTACCGATCCCAATGTAGTACAAATATAACCATGTGAATAGATGTTTTGATGTCGAACATGGCATAAACCACTTGATTACCGGTCAATGATGTAAACCGTTAACAAGTGTGAGGGAGATCACCATTAATGTCAATGATTCCCAAGGTACCCTAGTACATTCCAGCGAATTTGAACAGATGAGATGAGGTCGAACATCCGTGGAACCATATGATCAGAGGTCAATGATGTAAACCTACTGTTGGATGTGAGGAGGCCTACCATTGAGGCATGCAGGTCCCAAAGTACTAACTGGTTTCTAAGTCTGATTCCCGGATAATGTGTTGAAGTCAACAGGAATAGACTCGTCGAGGGAGGGCCTTGATGTATCCCCCATCAACGACACAAAACAGACATAGAGATGCAATTGGTAGATCAAACGGACATGGACTGACATAGGTTTTGAGGCAAGATATTTGGTATGGATGACTCTCGAGACGGATACTTCCCTTGAACGCTGAGGCACAACAACAAAACATGACATGGACCAAAACTATGCAGTGGGTACTGTGACTTGCGTCGGGTGACCCAAAGGAGTGAAAGGAACTCAAAGGATTGGCTCAGTGCAGAGGTTCAACAGATTATGATATGTGCAAAGCGACAAAGTGCCATGTTCAAGGGTGACTCTAAGAAGTGATGGATGATATTCTCAAGAGACTGCTTGTCTTGCTCCTTTCAATTTTTTCCCCCATCCAGATAGATGAGTACCTCTTTTTGATTTAATGAGCTCGAGGAGGATAACACATGCTCGATATAACTCACCTTCAGTAAGTTTCTCTTCCTTTGTTTAACGAACTGGAAGAAGTAAGGGTTTGGTCCCATATGGGCCTATCGATGTGTGTTTTAACGAGTCCAAAGACAGAAAACTCGAAGGTTTTTCGGGATTATAGAGTTTGGAAAAACACTTAAAAGAGAACTCTCTCAGTTCCTTTTTCGTATAGTAGTCTAACGAGACCGAAAAAGGGTTAAACTATCGCTCGAAAGATTCCCTTTCTGACCTTTTAATGAGTGTGAAAGGAAGCAAGGTCACTCGAAAATCTTTTCATATTTAAAGAGTCTGAAAAGGGTTTAAAGGAGACTCCAGGGGGGTTCCTTTTTCGTGTGTTTGTGAATTCGTACGGGTCTGAAAAAGAGATAAAAGTTTACCCAGTTTCATTCTCATGTATTTACGAGCACAAGAAAGAACAAAGACTAAGCTCGGTATTTTTCCCCCAGCTTGAAAGCTAGTGACTTGACTCCAGAATGATCATCAAATACTGGAGACATGCCCCCCAAGCTTCAATTCATTCACTGACTTTGAGGTTGTCACCAATTTCTGTGCTAGATGGAGAAAAAGGATACAAGTGGATGAAATGAAGGTTAAAAAATGAGACCTAACAAAAGACTCGACTAGACATCTACGAGATCTGGAAAAAGACTCAACTTGAAGGGAGAGGTGATTGTTTCATTTTTTAACGAGCTTGACACAAGAAAAGAACTATGCTCAAGGTTCCAGGTTCGATCCCCAGATTGTTGTTTCATTTTTTAACGAGCTTGCTACAGAGAAGAAAACTAT
>ML783406.1:264657-297933 GCA_009831015.1 Picea engelmannii | reverse complement strand
TAAAGGAATACCCAAATTTAAATCTTTCTTATGAAATATCTGAGTATATTCTTGTACACTTTGACCTTTTGATTGCCTTAAACATTGCCAATTCATCATTTCTTGTTGCATGTAGGCTAAAGGGTAAAACTGTTGTTTTAATGTAATAACAAAATCATTCCAGGAAGAGATTGTTTTACCACTTTTCTTAAGATCATCTCTAGTTCTGCTTTCCCACCATATGAGAGTTGTGCCTCCCAATTTTAGACTTACTAGTTGAATCTTAGTTTCATCATCAACAATCTTTTGTATCATGCAATAGATTTCTAATTGTCTCACCCAATTATCTATCTTTTCTGCATCTAATTCACCATCATAAGTGGGTAATTGAAACTTTACATCTAACTTTAATAATGACATATAAGAAGAATGATGAGTTTTTTTCTTATCCTTGGAGGAATGTACACTTGCTTCATAATTAGATGACGAGGATGAAGGGGAAGAAGGTTTTGAAGGTCCACCACCTCCAACTCCTCCTTCTGCTCTTACTGAAGATTCACCTTCTTCAAATTTTGGATTCCTTCGCTGACCTCTTTCATGGTAAATATCCTCTACCATGGCTTGCATCAATTTAAAGGCCTCGAAGAAATCATCTTCAGATTTGAAGGGACCCAATTTTCGTGGTGAAGACATCACTTACTTATGTGATCGCCTTTGAATCTCTGTGTCAAGAGCCTCAAGTTGGCCTTCTCCTCGTTTGAGTTTTGCTCTTGTGAGCATACAATGCTTGCAATTCCTGTCAAACCTTCAAAACCAAATGCCCTGATACCATAAAATTGATCCAAAAACGAAGGTATTACTGATAAATTGCAAGTTAGTTTAATGTACATAAACTTGTTATCTTGTTTGTGGAATATCAAATGTGATTTTTACTTGATGCTTATTAATGAATAAAGAGATCAGCCATTAATATACATGCTGCAAAGGAAGAGAATAGAACTACAAAACAGAAAGAGAAAAAGAGATAAGAGGTTGATAACGGAGTTCACCAATCGTTGGCTACGTCTCCGGGCTCGCTTCCAAGTGGAGGACCTCTTTATTGCTCTTTAAAATTCTCAAAGTCCTCTTACAATTCTCTTTGTTGTTACATTACATGCTTCATGTATGTTGTGCAATACCTCCTTTCTCAGATTCATGCATGCACCATCAAAATCCTCTCAACAACATGAGAAAAACGCCTCTCAAAACATGAGAAAAGGCCAAAATTTACAAAATGCTCCTTCAAAACTCTGCATAAAAAAGTCTCCTCAAGGCTTCAAAAGACCTGGTTTTTATATTTTTTAAGGCTCAGATGAGGAATCCCAACTTCCCTCAAGATCTGGCCTCTTTTTGGGATCAAATCCCCCTTCAATTGGCCTCAAAATCCTCAAAAATCCATTTTCTATGTAAATATCAGTCATAATCAATTAAAATTACATAAACCAGCTTAAAGACCCACTTTTAACTTTAGGATAAGGTTAAGCCCCCAAAGGATGGGCACGCACCCCCAAATAGGGTCACATAACACCATAAAACCATGGGCTGGGGCTTCCCTAGCCTCCTTCTGCCCACATAGTAATATATTACCATTTAAATAAAATTAAATGCATATTATATAACAAGAGACATGTGGGACGCGTTGGTGTTAGTGCTCTCCTTAAGGTGCTTGGCTTGTTGGGTGGTCTTGGGTTCAAAACCCATGGACCCCCAAACATTTTTAACACTTTCCATTCGACCCTGACTAGGTGCCACGTGGTTGCCCATGCCTGGGCCACGTGGCACCTCATCATTTGACCAAATTTTGCCATGTGCAAATTCTAATTGGATCTACCATCCACATCTGTCCAGTCAATTGCTGCCACTTGTCACACTACCATTGGTCCAAGTCTGCATCATGAGGTGTCGTTGGTGATGTCATACTGACGTCAGCATTGACTTTTTGCCAGTCCTTTGACTTTTTAGCTGTTTGAGAATACGATCAGAGTGTGATAAATCTCACATACAACATCCGTTTGAGAAAGTAAATATACTGTCGGAATCACCATGATGATCCGGTCGCAATGGAATTGGTTTCATCCAATTCCAAGAACTTTGATTTTTCAGCATTTTCTGAGCCTAGGGAGCCTCCTGGATCAACAGTCCACCCTGCTGAACGTCATGAAGATTACTCACTTTGGACGACACCAGGAGGTGAATGCATGTGTCAAGTTACTGCTGTCTTGTTACCATGGAGGTTATTTGTGGCTAAACCGTCGTATAACAGTTGATCCGATGTTGATCAATCAGATCATAGGCTTGAGTATGCAAGGACCCGACCCACAAGAGTTTTACCCTGGAAAATCCATGGATCACGCTCTAGCACATTAGATCAAGGACACTTATGGTGATGTCGAGAAGGGAATGCGAGGTTACAAAGTAGATTCTATCCAGAGTGGCGCAGTGCACCTCACATGTTAGTTGATTGCAGAGAAGGTAGTCTGAAAGAACCGACCCACCCAAGTCACCGGTTTTGTAGTCAACCTTGTAGGGAAATGCACGAAAGGCCTTAAGATGAACTGGGTGAAGTACCTAGTGAACCATTTGGAACTCGTCTGTAGAGAAGCACAATATCAAGGATATGAATTTCATTTCAACTAGCTTTTGATACTGATAGATTTTATTGCCTGGGAGATGCTGGAAGGTACGACCTTCCCGGACATCGAGCCTTTTGAACCACTAGATGCGAAGTTCAGTACACTGTGGTACTCAAGCAACATGAATAAACAGTGGAAGTCAAATGCTATTTTTCATACCTACTACAATCTACTAAAGGTAGCCATACAGTCCGAGCCTTGCATGAATCTGAACACTCTACACCAGTTCAGGCCTTTGATGAAGTTCAGTGCAGATTGACATTTTACTTACATCACAACATGCGCTGATGAACAGAAGCAACAAATTTATTCCTACTACAAGCTGACGGAGGAGGACTTGGAGGAGATCACCAAGGAATGGTCGGTGGACCTCCTTGTTCCAACATACCCTGTGGAGATATCCGACATCGATAGCCCAGAAACTTCGCAGGATACACCTGGAGCTAGCGGGGCAAAGAAAAATGAAGAGGTCCAAGAATTAGACAGCGCATCCGTGAAGACTGCCTCCATCTCACCAGAGCAAGGAGGTGATGGAGAAGATTTAGGTGACAAAGAATTCAAATAGAAGCAAGGAGATGAGGTTGATCCCCTGAAGAAGAGGAAAGGTTCACCTCCGAAACTTTCCTCCCAGAAGAAAGCAAAGGACACCATGACCAAGATGCAGACTGTTATCACCTCTGATGACTTCGACTTCCTCATGATCTATATGATCGAATTGAGATTGAACTCCGAGGGTTACATCAATCCCTACAGTCCATCCGTGCAGTCTCCACTGTGCCGAGAGAGCCAGAATTGGGAGATGAGCCAACTCAACTCCACCGCTTAGCCAATATAGTCGAAGCTCACCTTCAATGAGCACAAGAAGAAATAGCGCAAGCCACCCAAGATTTGACACAAGTACAAGGGGTACTAGTAGAGCAACGCAATGTTGTAGAATGTGAAAATATTTCCCTCCAAGGGAAGTTTGATGAAGAAAAAACACAGCTACGACAAGAAAAGGAATAGTTGCTCGCGGAGAAAATCGAAGTAAAGGAAATGGTCAACAAAGCACTTTTCTCTGTGATAGTCGTAGAAATAAAGGCCAAAGATCAAGTTCCATAACAAGTAGCGCAACTTGAAGAAGTGATCCAACATCTACAAAAACGCATCGTAGACTTGGAACTACGCGTAGTACCCGAGACCCCACAAGATGTAAGAGACCAAAGGGAAGCAATCGCAAGGAGCGTAGTTGAAAGGCTCAAGGCTCTTACCTTGGAATGTAAACACCTCACTGATCATAGTGCCCAGACCTATGAAAAACTCATGGATAATCCATAATTGAAGGCCTTAGAGTTGCAACTCCAAGAGGTGAAGTATCAAGCCGAAAAGATACAGGCGCAGCTAAAGTCCCTATCAGTTGTGGAAAGAATGAAGTGCTCTCAAGAGAAACACACTGCACAAAAACAAATCCATACTATCCAGAGCAGAGTTATGGAGGTAACTCATAAACTACAACCTGTGCAAGATAAGGTCTATCAATTGTTTACAGAAGTAGAAGGCCAAGGAGTAGAACTAGAGAAGGTTGTCACTACAATTGAACATCGTCTAGAGGGACAGATCAAGGATGCAATCATCCAGGAGTTCCCAGAACAGGAGGTTGTGGCACAACAACAAGTTGAAGCATCTTGAGCCAAGCTTGAGGTTTTCGAAGAAGAACTAGTCAGACCAGAGTGACTTGGGACGAGTCACAGGTGAGTGTAGGGGGTTGTTGGCCCTTGACCAAGTTTTGGGAGATCCTTGGTCAAGTTTGACCTATTTTGGGACTTTGAAAACCTGTCAAAGACGAAGCGCAAGACGAAGTAGAGATCATGAGATCTTGGCCCCTTTTTGGGATTTGGGAATATGTAACGGGAATGGGATGTCAGCCCATGGGTTTACCCATGTTTAGGCCTATTTTGTATGTATAATTAGAAGGATAGGCAATGTAAGAAGTAGTGGAAAAGTGAGCAAGAGTTGTGCAAGTTGGCTTAGTGCTAATATTTGGATCTTGGTGATCAAGAATTGTAAGGCTTCGTGCATACTGTATGAGACTTACAGAGCTAAGTGCAAGTCATTATAAGAGACTGTGAAGGCTTTGTGTTGTAACGCAAGGAAGGGGGATCTAGCGAGTTGCACAGATTTCTTGTCCTATGCAGAGTAAGGGTTTTGTGGCTCTATGCATGTAGATGACTGACTGAAGCTAATAAAGAAGAAGAGTTGGTGGACGTAGCCCCAGGGTGGGGGTGCACCACATAAATACTGTGTTATTCTACTCTATGCGATGTTCTGATGTGTTTATGTGTTATTTTTTAAGTGCTTTTGTGTAGATAGATAGATCTGTTTATGCTTTGTGCTTATGATGAATCTGGATGCTAGATCTGACATCTGTGAACTTTCTTAGTGCTTGATTTACTAGATCTGATCTAATCTCGTGTGCTAAGTGCTTATATACATTAGGTCAGGGTGAATTCCCTAATGCTCTATTTTATCTGCGAAGTAGATATTAGGTAAATAATGATGAACTAACGGTGCTAAGTGCTCTATTAAGTGTCATAATCACAGATCCGTGTCCCAGTTAAGGTTGCAGACACCTGAGTCTTGCAAACACCCCTGCCTCTACCTTGGATGAGACTTTATCTACTTCGTAGGTGTTGCTGAAAGGGCTGGTAGTTAGGGTTTTGTTGGTGCATTGTTGTAGCATTGAACCCTGGGTCTGCCCTTGTGCCAACACCAAGTTTGGCACAGTTATATGCTAATGTGTGATGATGATTATTTCTGTGCACCTTCTTATGCCTTAGTAATTAAACACTCCTTTTCTTTTCCTTATATCTACTTTTTATTTTTATTTTTCCTTATTTTTCTTTCCTACTATGATACAACTACTATAATACATGTGTTTCGGCGCAACCCAAATTACTGCGCAGCCTGTCGGCTGTCTCTATATAGTTTCAGATGACTTCCATTCACCATTACTTCCAAGACTTCTCCATTTAAGGTTTCCAACCATGCAACACCTGTCTTTGTTAGTTATTGAATCACATAAGGTCCTAACTAGTGCATTCAAAATTTCCCTGGATGTTGCATATACTTGCTGTCATAGAGTAGTGCTAAATCTCCAACTTGAAACTTCTTTTGTTTAATGTGTTTATCATGTTAGGCCTTCTCTCTGGATTTCTGAATCTGTTGATGGAATCCTACAACAAAACGATCATCCTCATGCCATACTAAATGTTCCAACCTCTCCTCTATTGTGACAATATCTGTTAGCTTTGTGACTATTGCAATGCGCATGCTAGGAAGAACAAACTCTATTGGAATTACTGCTTCTTTCCTGTAGATCAACCTGAAAGGGTTCTGACATGTCAAATTCTTGCATGTAGTCCTATAAGCCCATAATACTTCAGGAATTCTTAAGTCCCAATCGTCTCTCCCTACATTGCAAATATTTGTCAAGGCATTCTCCAAAATCTTATTAAAAGCTTCTATGGTTCCATTGACATGAGGGTGATATGGGGTAGTCATTTAGTGATGAATATGGAACTCCTCAGTCAATGCTGCAACTGTTTATTTAGAAAGTATGTCCCTTGATCACTGATTAATATGCACAAACATCGAAGCCTTGTGACTACATTTTCGAACAGAAACCGCGCAACAATTTCTGCAGTACAGTTTGTAACTGGGGCTTCATCTTCCTATATTGTAAAATACTCTGTCACAATAATGATATACCTTTCCCATTATCTTCTTGATTGTGGGTTGATTGTCCTCACAAAGTCTATGGCCCATTTCTCAAATGCTTGCAATATAACTTGTGGATTCAAAGGCATTTCATCCCTCCTATATGGATTTCCCACTCATTGGAATACATCGCATGAATGACAATATTCCTTCCCATCCTTGTGAAGTGTCGACCACCAAATTCCTGCCCACAAAATATTTTATGTAGTTCCTCGCCCTGTGTAATGTCCTCCAACAATTCCATCATGCACTTCTTCAAGTATTACCAACCTTTCGTGCTCAAGAACACAATGTCTCAATGTTCCATCTACACCCATCTTGTATAAATTCCCTGCAATCAACTAATAATCTATTGCTTTCACTACCATTTGTTTCTTTTTTTCTACAATAATCTCGGATGGAGCCATGCTTGTGTTGAGAAGCAATATAATGTACGAGAAATAATCATCTACCATACTTACTGCAAATAACTACGCATCTGGGAAGTTGTCATCTAAATTTTCTATTGATGTTACGGTAGCTGTGGGAGGTATTAACCTCCATGTGTAACCTTTGACAGGATTAGAATATTCTAGGAATTTAGAAAAAATCTAACGGATGAATAAGAAACCTAGAAGACAATTCAACTCAATAGAATAATTTATATTAAAGTATTATCCTCTAGGAAGAGAATTCAACCCAGTTAGTTGACTTGGAGTACTATAAATAGAGGGCACTTGAGCTCATTTGGTCACAGAATCACTCACAACCTCATAAGGACTAGTGGTGCGCATGACTGGAGGAGAACTACAGTTGTTGCAGTAGTGACTTGGTATTTGGATTATGGTTTTTTTTTCTCTGCTTGGTGCGCTAGCTTTGGAGAGAGGTACACTATCTTGGTTGGCTATCTATTCTAGTGTTTGCTTCTAGAATTATTCTAGCTGTGAAGTTTAAGGTGCTCTGGGATGGCCTTTTGCCTATGGTTGGGTGACAATATAATTTTCTTGTTTATGATGAAAATGAGGACACCTATTATTTTAACAGGTTATGGGCCCACACTATATTCAGACAGTCTAACCATTGGAAGGTATATTGGGAGAATTTTCTCAGTTGCAGTCAGAGTTTTTCTGCAGCAATAAAACCCTAACCCTCTTGTTGAGGCACCTTAAGTGAAATGATTGACCTAATTCTTGGATAACCTAGTGCACCCTAGCCTAGCACACCCCATGGTACTCTCAACAAGCCAAGGCGTCAAGTTTGAGTTTTTGGTCAAATTCAAATGTTGACCAAGGCAAATTCAAAGTCAACTTATCCATGACTTACTCTATGAAGTCATAAAACAAGTTAGAAGGGTATTCAAACTTAATAGCATGGAAGACAAGGATTGAAATCATCCTTGCCAAGAATAAAGTTCTAAATATCATGAAATGTAAGATCATGGAACCACGGTTTGAAGCGGGAAAAGAGAAGGAACCTCAGAACGTTGCAACACTAGAGAAGTTCAAGGATAATGAAATTAATTCTATGAGTATCATAGTGGACTCTGTAAAGGATCACTTGATACCCTACATTTCTCATCTTGACTCATCCAAGAATACGTACGATGCCCTAACTAACGTTTTCTTGGTCAAAAATATTGTACAAGTGATGAGTGTAAATAATGAACTTTGTGACACAAATATGACGAAGGATGACACCATAGATTCATACTTTTTGAAGATTTCCCAATTGAGAGATCAATTACAAGCTATTGGAGAAGCCATCCTAGAAAAGGAAGTTGTGAATATAACACTCAATGGTCTTTCTAGATCATGGGATACATTTTCCGTAAGCATGAATACAAGGAAGGAGTTCCCAACGTTAGAAGAACTTTGGACATGTTGTGCACAAGAAGAGACAAGGTTAAACTCCAAAGGAAAACCCCATAAGGAAGAAGATGCTCTGCAACAAAGTTCAAAAGACATGGAGGTAAGAAAATATATGATTCAAGAAAGAAGTTCAAGAGAGATATGTCAAAGGTACAATGATTTGAATGCCATGATTATGGCCACTACAAAAGGAATTGTCCTAAACTAACAAAGAATATAAAAGAGAGACATCACGCGTTAGCTTCCAATGATGACGAACATTCAAAGAAGACAAAGAATGATGAAACAAATTTCTTCTATTATTCATCTTTTACTAGAACCATTGAAGATGACATGTGGCTAATTGATAGTGAAGCTTCAAGGCATATGACAGGTGACCGTGAGAATTTCTCAAGCATAAAGGAAAAGGAGACACCTCATAAAGTAGAGTTTGGAGACAATAACACTTATGTAGTCAAGGGAGTTTGACAATCTACTATCAAGATGGAATCAGGTAACTCTATTCATCTTAGTAATCTTTTATATGTCTCTGGATTGAAAAAGAATCTAGTATCTATTTCTTGCTTGGAAGAGAAAGGAGATAGAGTAGCTTTTGTAGATGGAAAATTTCTTGTATGGTATAAATATTCAAATATATAAGACACTAGAGTCATTGAAATTTGTGAAGGAAGATTGTATAAACTCCTAGTTCAGAATACTCAAGCTCTAGTACATGATGAAATTAACCCTAGTGAGTTAAGCATAGAAGGTATGCTCACCTTCATTATCAAGCCTTTCCATCCCTAAAACAAATGGTTGTAGGCATACTAGATTTACAATCAGTACATGGAGGTGTGTGAAGAGGATGTGCACTTGGGAAGAATATTAAGAAACCATTCCCAAGCAACGAGAATGCAAAAAGATCTTAGACCTAATAAATTCAGATGTATGTGGTCCTATGCCAGTAAAGTCTCTAGGAGGATCACTTTACTATGTGACATTCATAGATGAATTCTCAAGAAATGCATGGTTGTATTTGTTAAAGACCAAGGATGAAGTATTTAGAAAACTCCAAGAATTCAAAGTTAAAGTAGATAATCTAACAGATAATAAGATCAAGATAATAAGAACTGATAATCAAGGAGAATACACCTCCAAGGAGCTCATTTCATTTTGTAAAGAAGCTGGGATGAGGAGGGAGCTTATTGTTCCTCATAATCCTCAACAAAATGGTGTGGTTGAAAGGAAGAATAGAACTATTGAAGAATCAATTAAGGCAATGATGAATGAACATAATTTATCCATGTTTCTATGGCGAGAAGCAGTTATGAAAACTGCTTATATTCAGAATAGAATTCCACATAAAATATTAAAGAACATGTCTCCAGAAGAAGCCTTCTTCGGAAAGAAACCAAGTGTTGAACACTTGAGAATATTTCTATGACCTGTCTATATTCAATTTCCCAAGGATAAGAGAAAGGAGTTGGAACCTTCAGGAAATAAAGGTATATTCGTTGGATATAATGAATCATAAAAATCATATAGAATCTATGTTCTAGGTCAACACAAGGTTGAAATCAACAGAGATGTAACTTTTGATGAAAGGATTTCATTCAAGAAATCTATAGAAGACTCCATAGACTCCAACAAAGAAGAGGAACATGAAGACACCAAATAATATAGCACATGTTCTCTAGAACACTCCAGTGAAGAAGAAGAACCACCACATGAACATGTGGAACTAGTTATTGCACGTAAGACTAGAAAGGGACCAACATGGATTGAATCCGCCTTGCAGGAAGTAGAAAAGCATAAATCTCCCAGTGACACCTTCAGAAAAAGTAAGAAACCCAAAAGTTTCTCCAGTTATGCAACACTCATGACAAGTCTTTTTAATGCATAACCTTCCACCTTTGAGGAAACAATCAAGTAGAAAGAATGGAAGGAGGCCATGATGGATGAATACCAATATATTATGAAAAATGATGTATTGGAAGTTGTTCCTAGACCTAAAAAGAAGTCTTTAGTCACTTCAAAGTGGGTTTATAAGATAAATCATGTCGTAGATGGAAGTATTGGCAAATACAAGGCGACATTTGTGGCTAGAGGATTCTCTCAGTAGGAGGGAGAAGATTATGTTGAGATGTTTTCTCCGATTTCCATATATACGTCTATTAGAGCCATCATATCTCTAGCAACATCAATGGTTTGGAGTTTACATTAGATGGATGTAAGGACCGCCTTTCTCAATGGAGTGATTGAGGAAGAATTTTACATAGATAAACCTCAATGTTTTTAGGTACACCCAAGAGAAACCCATGTATGCATATTGAAGAAGGCCTTGTATGGACTCAAGCAAGATCCAAAAGCTTGGTATGAACATATTGATAGATATTTGATGAGACTTGGATTTTCCAAGAGTCATGCCGATCCAAATATCTATTAAAAAGTTGTGAATAATGCACCTGTGATTCTACTATTATATGTTGATGATTTGTTTCTAACAGGTGCAAAGCCTCTCATTATTCAGTGTAAGAAGGAGTTAGCCACTAAATTTGATATGAAGGATATTGGTCTCATGCACTACTACTTGGGGTTATAAGTATGGAAAAAGCATGGTGAAGTCTTCCTAGGACAAGGGAAGTATGTCGTAAAGATCCTTCAGAAGTTTGGGATGATGGATTGCAAATCCATGGAAAATCCCACGATAACAGATTTGAGGAAGTTGAGAGACTCCGATTCTGATCTAGTAGACTTATCCCTGTATCGATAGTTGATTGGATCCTTAATGTATATAGTGAATACTAGGCTAGACATTTTCTTTGCTATGAACATGTTGAGACAGTTCCAGGTGGAACCCAGACATGAGCATTGGATAGCTACAAAGCATATTTTGAGATATCTTCGTGGGACGAGATGAATTCCTCGGTTTATTTGGATATTTATCCCTTGGCTAAAAGGGAGGATATAAATTCCTCGGTTGGGAGGGAGCACTGATATGTGGCATCATGGACTATCACTGAGCTGTGGATCTGTATCATGCTAGTACAACTTAGATATGGTCATACAACTTAGAGATGATGCTTGCATCATGCTAGATATGATCATGCCAATACATCTCAGATGATACAAATGGTTGGAGTTGTTGATATATTGGAATGAGGAGCATCATGATAGTACAACTTAGATGTGGCATACAACTTAGATATGATGCATTGGCATCATGCTAGATATGTCATGCTAGTACAACTTAGAGACGATGTTGGTGAGCCACATCATGCTAGATATGGCCATGCGAGTACAACTTAGATGTGACATACAACTTAGATATGATGTATTGACACCATGCTAGATGTTTCATTCTAATACGGTTAGATATGACCATACAACTTAGAGATGATGCAGGGGGCTCATGTTATGCTAGATATTATCATGCAAGTACAAATTAGATGTGGCATACAACTTATATATGATTCATTGGCATCATGCTAGATATGTCATGCTAGTATGACTAAGAGATGATCATACGACTTAGAGATGACACAGTGAAGCACTGATCTACATCATGTGAGTACAACTTAGAGGTGGCATACAACTTATATATGATGCTATGGAATCATGCTAGATATGTCATTCTAGTATGACTTAGAGATTATGTAGATGATACTCCATATCATGCCAGTACAACTTAGATATGATGTGTTCACACGATGATAGTATGAATTAGACATGATGTAGTTGATGACATTGTTGATGCAGGATGCTATCAAATGATATGATTTGATTGTGGTGGAGACTGTATGTCTCTCGACAATAGTTGTATGTTACTGTGGTGGATGTGCTCCACCGGTAGTGGCTATGTGTCACTGGTTAGTATCTATATGCTACTAGGAGTGGTTGTGTACCACTGGATAATAGTTGTGTACTACTATGGATAGACACAATTGTATTCTATTGGATGGAATTGTATCTGATTTCCATGGGGACTATCACTAGTGTTGGAGATGATTTCCAACTAGATGGATAGTGATGATGGTGCTCGTGATTTTATCTGTGTGATCATGAGATAGCTTGTGTGGCTATGATGATGCTACCAGTAGAATGGTATGTTTGTGCTCAATATCATTACTGTTAATACCTCCCTATATAGGAGGGAGTGTTGATGTTACGGTAGTTGTGAGAGGTATTAACCTCCACGTGTAACCTTTAACAAGATTAGAATATTACGGGAAGCTAGAAAAACCCTAACAGATGAATATGAAACCTGGAATACAAGTCGTCTCAATAGAATAATTTATATTAAAGTATTATCCTATAGGAAGAGAAGTCGACCCACTTAGTTGACTTGGAGCACTATAAATAGAGGGCACTTGAGCTCATTAGGTCAAAAACTCACTCACAAAATTATAAGGACTAATGGTGCACATGATTGGAGGAGAGATGCAGTTGTTGCAGTAGTGACTTGGTATTTGGCTTATGGTTTTGGTTTCTCTACTTGGTGCGATAACTTTGGAGAGAGGTACACTATCTTGGTTGGCTATCTGTTATAGTGTTTTCTTCCATAATTATTCTAGATTTCAAGGTTAAGGTGCTCGAGGGTGGCCTTGTGCCTATGGTTGGGTGACAATATAGTGATATTTTCTATGGTGAAAATGAGCACACCTATTATTTTAAAATTTCCTACAAATTCCCCTGAAAATATGTGTGATAGATTATCTGGTCCTACATTCATCTTCCCTAGTTTCACTATGAATTCAAAGTCATATTCCTGAAATAATAAGAGCCACCTGCATATTCTCCCCCCTAACACTGGCTTGTTGACTAAGTATTTTAATGTAGAATGGTCTGTATACATCTTAAAGTGAGACCCCAATAGATAATGTCTGAATTTCTATAGTGCATAGACCATCTCCAATCCTTCATGTTCTATGGTTGTATAGTTCTTCTTTTCTATAGACAACTTCCTTCTTGCAAAATCAATTGGGTGATCTATGTCTCCTTCCCATGGCTGGGATAGAACTGTGTTCCCAATGCTATGGACAATGCATCCATGTGTACATGAAACTCCTTGTTCCAATCCAGAAAAATTAAATTCGGCGTTGTCACCAACTTCTGTTTCAAGGTGTCCAACACCTTTTGAAAATATTCATTTCATTGAAAATTTGTTTCCTTCTTTAGTAACTTCTCCATCAACGTTGTGATATACACATATCCCTTGATAAATTTCCTATAATAACCTGTATGACCTAATGTATCCCTCAGATGTATGACTAATGTAGGTGGTTCTAACTCTAAAATGATTGCAATATTAGTTGGGTCTACCAATAGTGCCTATTTTCACACTACATGTCCCAACAAAATTCCAAATGGTGCGCAAAAAATGGACTTCTTCAAATTCAACAAAATATGACACTGCCTGAACCGATCCAACATAGGTCTAATAAATTATATGTGATCTTTTAGTAGACTGAACACCGTCCAATCATCCAAGTATACTTCTAAGAACTTATGAATGAACTCCTTGAATGCTGCAACTACTACCTTGGAAAACACCACAGAGGAATTCTTCAATCCAAAGGGCATAACTGTGTACTAATACTTTCCCATTCTATCGCAAAAGTGGTCTTGTGTCAATCCTCCTATGTGATTCTTATCTGATGGTACCCAAATAATCCATCTGTAAAAGAGTAAGTTTCCTGTCCTCCCACATTCTCAAGTACCTCATCCGTGAATGGTGTTGGAAATGGGTCATGTAAGCATGCATCATTTAACTTCCTTAAATATACACAGATCTCGATTCCACCTGTCTTCTTGTATTGCACCACCATTGGAATAATCTACTCAGATTCTTCTATCGGTTCAATGATTCCTTCATCCAAAATCTTATTTATTTCAACTTTTACCTTCTCCTTATACCTCAAATTTATCCTGTAAGGCCTCTAACGCATTGGATTAGCTCTTGGTTTCAATGGGATATTCATCTCACCTAAGTCTCCTTCTATTCCTTTCATCTCAGAAAAAATTGTTGGAAATAATTCCTGGTATTCTCACAGTAAGTCTGCAATCCTTTCATTTGTCTCCTCACTCCAATAGTCCCATATCTGCACGAACTTGGGATTCTATGTCATCCCAATTTTTACCTTCCGCGTCTTTATCGACTGTGTATATGCTGCAGATTCAAGCTCCATCCCTTCTATGGCTCATTCTCCTTCTGTCTCATATATCTCTACATTCGTCAGATCCTCTTCATCATATTCTTCCTTGGCTACATTATAACATTCCGGTAGCTTACAGATAGTCATCTTGGCTCTGTGCTCGCTGCATACTGGTATCACCTCCATCATCTCTTCTTATGATAATATATTCATCTGAATCACATGTAGCATTGCATCTATTGATTGAGATTCATGTTCAAATGTAAACTTGATTCAGAACCCATGGATCATTTCTTCTCATCTTTTTGTCCCCCTGCACATTTCCAACTCCAAATACCAGTTCTTCAGAATTGTGTCCAGTGTGTGTATAAATGTGTGTGTTCACTCTGCCTCTAGTACTGAACCCCACAAATCCCTGCAGTGTTCCACATGACCTGCTGGGTCACTCTCTCCTATATATTTCTGTGTAATGTTTTCTCCGCCAGTGCCAAAACTTATTTGCATTAATATACTGCATTTCTAGTATTTTATTCCCTCTTTGTGTGCAACCCACCATCTAGATGGAGTCACTTTTAATACTACATCCAATGCTAACATCATTTGTTGTTCGAGTACTTGCAAATCAAATGTTTTTACAAAAACACTTATATCAATTAATCCATCATACCTGGGTGGGTTACATAACTCTGTTCCAATCCAACGCAAATATCAAGTAATGCGCACACATCGCCTAGTTGAAAATTAATGCATTCTGTATTGCCAATGCTCTAGACCTTCTTTAGAATCTGACACATGTGAAGTGATACTTCGCCAACTCAACACACCATATGCTGTCAGGTTGACATAATCCTCCATCCATGCAATCATGTTATATAAATTTTCAATGTCATTCTCTCTTGCTAATTCTATGTATCTTTGTCCTTTTGATGGGTCTAAGGGTGTCGTAACTTTCAAATATTCAATCTCAAGTATCGTCTCCATCCTTTTCAATTTGATGATTTCTTGGTTATCAAAATCCCATTCCAGTCCCATCAGTGCTGGATATGGTTGACTTTCATCCACAATCTCATTAACTTCAAAGTCTGCCACGCTGCACACCCCATCTATGTTCACTGATACTCCTACCAACCGACCAATAAGAATTGTTTTTTGTTGATTCTCTAACCTGAGATGAACATGATACCAAACCATCTTGGGTTTTCCCATCGACTCCCATTTCTTCTTAGGTTCACGTTAGACCCTAAGTCCAAAATAATATTATCCACATCATACTCCCCAGTATGTGCACTGATTCTGAATTCTTCATTGGTTCGCTTCCTATGTAGTACCTGATTTACCATCCTTTGTGCGACTGGAGTTTCCCTTCCTCTTGTGCAGTGATAAAAAATGTCGTATAATGTACTCAGTGCAACCTCATCTTTGATTAGTTCTACACAATTTCTCAAGAATTATGTTAGTGTACTTACCTTCCCCATTGGCTTCTCAAGCATTGCATGATATTCTCCATGAGGTGTTGCTGATGTTGATGCTCCCTAATCTGTTTCAAGTACTTCTTTCCTTTCCCTCTGATATGTCTCCTTTTATTGTTGAGGATCAAAGGTTGGTATGGGCCCTGCTTACTTTCTTACCCATTGTTCCATCTGTGTTCCTTCATTTGTATTATGAGTCCCTGTTCTTTCCCCTCCACGTGTAACCACGAATACTTTGGGTCCTTCATTACATCTTTTAGATGATATCATCTACACATTCTAATTCTGATCGAGTTCTAGTTTCCTCTAACCTGCCACTTCAGAACTAGTTGGGGACAATCTTCTGTCAAATTATCCAGTGCTCTGAAATATGTGCACGCCGTACATAAATTCTAATAGTCATGGTCCAAGTCTCTAGGTTGATTACAATTGTAACATATAATTGGTCCTCTTCCTCTTAAAAAATTCCCTCTACCTCATCCTCAACCAAAGTTTCCTTTGTTCCCTTGATTGAAACCTATTTGATTGTTGTACTTTGGAACCCCTGCTTCTACTGCAATGTTTTCTTTCTGGATTCTATACATATCAAATGTGCACTCCCTCATCAGGTCGAATGTGCGACAATCCTTCTCCTCATGTCCTACATATTTGAAAAAATTGCAAAATAAGTTCTTTGGCGTACTATGGTACTTTTTTAGTAGTGGACATTTTGTTGGGTGATGGCCCCATTTCTTACATATCTCGCAATATCCTCCTCCCAACAATGGATTCAGTACTCCCATCGCCAAATATTGCGTGGATGATGGGCATTCTTCCTTGTGATGGCCTTTAGTCCTACATTTTGTACACTAGACTTTCTCATGTTTATCCTTTCCCTTTTTTAGTTTTTCCAATTGAATTTTCAATGTGGCCAACTGCGTTTGAACTTGCATCATTCTTCCACTATCCCCCACCAAAGATAACTCCATTTTCATCACAATATCTAGTGCCTCGGGCTGTGATGCAACCTTTTGCTGGATCAATGTCCTGTGAATGTGTGGTAGAATCCCTGCAATAAACCATTCTTGGCGCTATTGATCTGGGATCTAGAAAGTTAATATACCCATTACATACTTAAATCTCTAGTCATAATCCCATACCGAATTTGTTTGTACTTGTTGGATCTCCTTCAATTATGTGATGTACTGTGACTCTGAATTTGGATTCTTGAACTCCTTCAACAGTGCGTGCTTAATCTCTACCATTTTCCTGGCCTGTCCTATAGGTGTGGTGCTCTGTAACTTCATATACCATACTAGCACACAACCTCTAAATGTTGTCACTAACTACACAATCTTCACAACTTCATCCCGTACATTATTTTTGGCCCAAATCATCTCGCACATGAAGACATGTTGTTTTGGGTCCTTTGACCCAATTCCTTAGAACTCTGATAGCCTAATAGTATTATGTACCCCAACCTTTTTTTTCGATGTAGTCCCTCCTCTTAGTGATTCCAGTTGATTCATATTCTGATTCTTTGCACTACTTTCGCTATTCCGACTGCTACTATTCGGTCCTCATCAATGAACTACAATTGCTTTTAACAAATATACAAATGTTACTTCTGATTGTGGTGATGCACACAGGTCATGGATTCAACACATAATTCTTTCTGGGTAGGACTTGTTGTCTCTTATATTATTGGAATGGATTGGAACTCCTCTTCTTCTCCCCCTAGGTATGGTACCTCCATGATTCATACTAGTGCACAAGGTTCTCTTCCCTCTGGCTCACTACATAACTCTCTTCTCTCAGCCTCAATATTTTTCTTCTTGTACCTCCTCCCTTTACACAACTCTCCAAATGCATATCCTTCCTCTGGTATATCTTCTTCTTTCATCCTTAGTCCCTCTCTTCCTCTTTCATTGATTTCTTCCTTCTTTCAGAAAATACTCCTATCATCCCCCAGTTCCCCTATGTGCATGAACCCCTTAGCAATCAGATTGCATCACCATCATGTTCTTTTCACACGATAACTTCTTTATCCATGTATTTAACTATTTCAAGAACCTCCCATGGGGACCTTTGAAAAAGTCCCTTTCTATGACACTGTATGATTGAATACAATCTATGAAAAATTCTATAACATAACCACCTAGTATGTTTTCCAACCAAAAATCAATTTCTTGAGTAGTTGGTTTACTTACAGAATTTAGTTGTCATACCAATTCGAGAGTCCAATTCCTTGGCGCTGTGGAGCTAAACCTTCCAGTTTTCTCCACCAATATTTCCATCCACTCTGTGAGAATAATAAAAAATTCGCCAAAGAAAATTTCATTCAGATCTGTGAACACATACTTTTGCAGCCATTTCTTGTCACTCATCCTATGA
Source organism: Picea engelmannii (assembly GCA_009831015.1). Lineage (NCBI taxonomy): Eukaryota > Viridiplantae > Streptophyta > Pinopsida > Pinales > Pinaceae > Picea > Picea engelmannii. The sequence continues at coordinate 279,703 of ML783406.1, read as the reverse complement.
TTCCTATTCTCTTGTCATGAGAATTAGCGCTCCTTCCTTTCCAACCATTCTGAGATGTCCTTCTTAGTCGACCTCCAAAACATCCCATTAATCGCAAAGTCTCGGTCCCGACAACATAACCATTTGTTGGTGCTATTTTGTGCACAGGTTGTAAGACCCAAGGTTCAGTTTGTCTAAGACCAACAAAACCCACCAGACACTGGCCCTTTCGGCATCACCTGCTTGTGTAGATGAAGTATCACCTAAGGTATCTATGGGGATTGCAAGAACCATGCTTCTGTAGTGGTAAGGGAATGGGAGGGAAAGATTCGGTTCATTCTTCCTTAGTACATCATGAGCATAATTAGTTCTATCCCATTATTAACTTACCCATGATTCAAATTCCTATACTTATCATATTCCAATTTACTGTATATATTTTTTACTATCACAATCAATGATAATTGCACCATTCTTAACTATCATACAAAGCTATTGTACGATGCATGCAAATAATATTCATAATCAAACACAAAAACATGGACAACAAATGACTCTGTAACATATCTCTACCATTCCTTTATTCGTCCTTGTCAACCTTCGACCGTTACATTAAATAAATCTGGACTCAATATAAATCAAACTATAACATAACCTAATCTATCATAATCAAACTTCATCAGAAAAATACCTAACTTAACCAACCGATTGAACCCCTAATCTCCCAACCCGTTACATATTTATATCAAAAGCTAGGGATAAAAACCCTAATCTATTCATCCCAAAAATATCCCATTACAATGCATGGCTAGCTCAGTTAACTGGTTGTTTGATGCCTTTCTTCTTCTTTTCATCCTTCGTGCTACTTTTCTGTTGTTCTTCTATTTCTAGAATGTCGGGTTTTCATTCTCCTGTTATGCTTTATTTTCTTTCTTTATTCTTCTAGATTTATTCTTTGAGCTTTATTAATTGATATGTGTTATGTATTTATTTTGCGCACTTTCCTCCTTCTATGCAATTTCATACTAGATGCACCTCATCCGCGCGCTCTCTAGCTTCCCTTTTTCTTCCACGCACTTTTCATATACTTAGGATTTTTCCTCAAAACTTTATCAAAACTGCAAAAATTGCTCTCAAGACTGCATGTCCAACACCATTTACTTAGGGTTTTTCCTATTGTAAATCCTATAAAGAGGTGTGTTTTAATGCTGTAAAAGCTAATCGTGAGAAAACAAATCTTGAATATTTATATGATGAATGACTAATCACCAAGAGTCTATAATTTAGAGATTGTTGGTCATGCAAATGTAAGATGAATTGGATATAGGGTTGTTCTTGCGTAAGAAAGAGGGTATGATTTTGATTTTGTCTTAGGTGTGGACCTAGGTTAGACATGTAACATTTTATTCTGAATGAATAAGACAACAAGGAGAAGAACGCTCAAGGAATGTTGGTTTTCCTGGTTTGGGTTTCTAGGGTAAAATCTCTTTGTATTGTGTGCTTGTTGTGTCATTTTCTTTCTTGATTAAATATTTCTTCCTCTCTTATATTAGGTTTAGCGTGGAAGTGTGTCTCATTTCCTAACATGGACAATGCTACATAATCAAGTGATGACACTGGCTCTGTATGAAGGATTAAGGATCATTGACAATGTGTAAAGAAAGAACCTAATTTTCATTGGGGATTTAGATCTAATCATTAAACTAATTCTCAAAGCCTTCCATTTAAACAATAGAACTCTACTTAGAATAATATCTTTAATCAAAAGAGAAGTTACTAGGTCTGATAGTGTTGAGTTCTATCATGTTCTTAGGACACTCTATTACTAGGCTAACACTCTAGCCAATAAGGAAATTGAATTGGATCATGGAAAAATTACGGTTAAAAAGTGGGGAAGTATATTACCCTATCCCCTAAGTTTTATTTTAATAATATTTATGATGAACATTCTCATGTCAAACACTTGGCGCATAATTTCAAATGGGGTAGTTGTATATCAAGCTGATAGATAAGACACATTCACTGTGCATTCCCCTCACACATGCATACTTCAATGTTGGTGTGACCTTTTCAACCACCTTGGCTCATGATTTTCCTTACAGGTGGGATAATGACCCTAAATAATGATGCATTATTTATTATTATGGATCTGTGGCTTATTATTCTACTGCATTCCATATTTGAATCAAGGCTCAACATTGCTTATTTTCCCTTCTAGACCACCTTTGTGGGATCCCATCTCTAGATTTTCATTGGCTCTTTCTAATTTTTTCCTTGGTTTGAGGGAATTGATGGAATCGAATCAACCTTCGGTTGGTAATGTGCTTCATTGTGGCTTGGAAACATATTATTGTGGGGATTTAATGGCTTATGTGGCTTTCATCATGACTGTTGCGACCCTCCAGTCTACTCGCAAACAATTCAATCTTGTGGGGTTGCTTTCATTTTGGCTCAACATTGGTGGCATCATCCCTTGCTAAACATTAGTTTCCATCTTGATGTGATAGAAACAATCCCTCCCCCCCCCTTGCTATTTCTTTGAACTTCATTCTTATTAAGGTTGAAATAGTATGGGGCCCCTTAGTTTGTTTTATTTTTTTTCTCTTAGTTGATGGGATCGAATTTCACTTTTTTCCCTTGCCTCATAAACCCCTATTACTAATGAACCTTTTATTTAAAGGCACGGTGTAAGGATTATACAAATTGAAGCGGTGAAACGATTAGCCCAATTGAAGCCTCAAAGCTTAGATGCCTAGGGAGAGCCGATAGAGGCTTAGACAAATTCACATACTTGAGCTCTAAATCTATCCCAAGATTGATTTTTTCCTCCTCTAACCATTCAGGTTGAATGGAAGGATTTATATGTATATCGTTTAGGTCAAATGATATTTCTAGAGGAATGAGGCCTCTAAGAAGAAAATTGGTCTTCAAAATTTTGAAGCTTGCATGCTCATATTTATTTAATCTAGCCAACTCCTTTTGTCTTGGAATATTTTGAAGTCACTATTATTAACCTTGCCTTATAAATTCATGAAATATACTTCAATATGTGTTTCTCTCAAGAAAATTATTTCCAACGACACAAACTGTATAACCGAGAAAATTCTTTCTTAGTGGTATGCCACATGTTGTTGATAAAGATTTTTTCTAGTGATACAAAGGTCCCAAAAAACATTTTCTCCTTGAAAATCCCCAAACTTAGACAAAGAGACCAAGTTCAAACCTTTTATTTATCATTGTCTGAAATATTTTTTCTCTTCAATGTATCGCCACCCAAAATATTTTTCCTCCTCGATGTATCGCTACCCAAAATACTTTTTCTTGTCGATGTATCACTACCCAAAATATTTTTCCTCGCTGAAGTATCGCTGCCCAAAATATGTTTTCTAAACAAAATGTCGCTCTAAAAAACACCTTTCCTGGCTGATACATTACTTCCCTAAACATTCTCCCAACAACATATCACCAGAAAAAATATTTTTTCTTGCCGATACATTGCTCTCAAAATTCTTTCCCTTAGTGATATATCGTTGCAAGAGATATATTTTTAAGTGACATGGTACCTCCCAAAAGTTTCTTTCCAGTGAAAAAATTTGTATCGCCCCACTCTATTGATTTCCCATGTGCAAAGTGATTTGACCTATTTCAAATTTCGTACGTATTTTAAAATTTTGTGCCTAATGGTCATATCATGAAAAATACAACCCCATTCTTCCCTTATTTTTCACACCATTTCACACTATGTTTTTGCTTCCTGCTTGGAGAAAAGGTCAATGACCTTCATACTATGTTGTTTATCACCTCTGTCCTCAACCATACCGTCCACCTCATCAACAACCAATTTCCTATAGAAAGGTAAGCACAAACCTTTAACATTGAATACATTCTATTGGATTAGATGAATGGGAGGAAAACAAAAAAAGGGGTTTATCAATTCAAATGATAGGATACCGGTTATCTCACCCTTTATGCTATCACACAAGCCTCGATTAAACTAAAATGACCATTTCCTTCTCACCCCTTTTAATCAACATTGAGAGAAGTAGGCCATGGTCAGTACAATTTTCCCTTGAACACCTTCAAAATCGATGATGCTCATCCTCCCTTTATGAGTCCTCTCGATTATGCTATATACTGAAGTCTACAGATGAATGCAATCCATCCACCATGCTACCCTTTGCATCCTTCAACTTATTTAGTTATGGATGAACTCACATATTTGGGAAGGATATAAATTGCTCCTTGAGTATCTCTCCCCATTGCAACCTCATCTTGGTTTCAAGCCCCCCTCTTCAAATACAAGGAGTGTTCTATGTTTACCTGGGATTCACCCTATTGTATGCTCACTAGCTATCATGCTCAATTCACCCAGAGACCGCAGATAAGCAATTCTTCTAGAATATCTCTCCTCTACATTAACATTCAATTTTTTTGAAACACAAATTATGCTAAGTTTTTTTTTTTTTGACATTGGTGAATCACATGAACAACCATGGATTCTTACCAAAGGAGGAGTGGAAAAGGTCCAATTATCAAAATCAACTTAGATAGGGAAGAGGATAAAGCATGAACTAATGTCATTCAACCCTTCATTTCTCCAAGCATGCTATAAAATTCCCAAAGAAGATATTGATCTCACTGAATATTGGATGACTCACTTTCCCTTGGATGCTAGGGATGTTATTAGGAACCGGTGGATCCTGGATAAACATTTCAATACTAGGAAATCCAATGCTTACCCCACCAAGATTCTAAGGATCCCATACTAGTATATAATAGCCATGCTTTGTAGGCTATATGGAGAATTTGATGCCAAGAAGTTCAAGGTATCATGGGTCCCTTTGATAACTAGGAAGATATTCTATCTACTACCCTGGAAGAAATTGTGTCAATTGCAAAGAGTATAGTCCTGGATAAACATCTAAATTTTCATATGTCCTCTTATTTACTGTATGTGGTATGTATCGTACATGCCTTCCCAGACATGGGATGAAAATGGTAGTTAGGTGACCCTCCAATTCATATCTAATGTCAAGATTTGTGGGAACACAAATATCACATACACTATCAAAATATATGTGAGAAATTCCTCACTCCCTTCTACCAATTATTTTTTTGTGCCCCAATGCCATGCATGTTAAATAAGGCAATGACCACAGTTGGAAAAGTATGAGATTGGTTTGTTCTGGAGAATGGAACTTACATCAGGATTTACAGTGCAATCAAGCCTCCTCATGTATTCCCAAAATTTATTCTTGACAAGTTAGACTTGCAAGAGGTGGCATATCAAACTCTGGTACATGGAGTAGGAGAAACACTTGATAGAGATAGAAAATTGACCTGGCCACCACTGCCATTCTTTCTAGGATCCTATAGTTTCAAGGATGTTAAGGAGGCACATGCTAAAGATGATACTTTTCAAACATTCCACTTTGGGGAAGAAAGATTCTGCAAACATGATCCCCTTAAGATTGTCAGCAAACATTGCTAGGCTTGCAAATATAGGTGAAATTATGAATCATAATCATGGAAAGATGAAGAAATTCACAAGAGATCTATCAATTTCATTGAGGTGATCTTCAATATCAGAGGAATATATATTGATTTTTTATAAGAGATGATATGTATGTGAATGGATATCTTATTACAATGATGAGTGTTCTATATATAAGAAACATATGGTGACCATGGTGACCATCCATGAATATATGCATCCCTTGGGTAATAAATATATTTATACTTTATATTATATTATACATATAATATAAATATATAAATATATTTTATATTTATACTTTATTATATATATTCATACTTTATATTATAAATATATTATTACATTAATATTATTTCTTAGTAATTAATAATCATATTATTAATTATCAATCTAGTAGAATGTCTTTCTGATGCTGCCCAAACATCAACACTCCCTCTCAGCGAGGGAGACATTTTACATTATGCCAAGATTACCTCTGAAGATTACCTTTGAATATTACCTTTGAAGATTACTTGTGGGTAGCTCTCAAATAGATTCAACATGTCACCATGACATCCATTACCTCGCAATTCATATGTACTTCATCATGTGGACCCTTGCGACTTCACAACTAAGGCATTCAAGGCCCATGGGTAGTTCTAAAGAAACTACAACATGTCCCCAGGACATCCAATACCTTGCAATGCATATGTAACTCATCACGTGCACCCTTATGACTTCACAACATGCATCCAGGGCAGGTGGGTATCTCTCCAATACCTACAACATGTCATCATGATACTATCTAGTTTCCCACATAAAACTTGGATATCTTATGCATGGCATCTAGTACCATGTGATAACATCTATAACTTGTCTCTTAAACATGCATCTAGGGCCAGTGGGTAGCTCTCCAATGGATACAACATGTCATCATGACATCCACTACCCTATGATAACATCTGAATCCATCACTCCCTCTAAAGAGGGACTACATCGAGCTTGTCCCTGAAGTACTCGAATTTCATCCTTGACAACGACTTTATCAACACATTCACAACCTTCTCATTGATAGCCACATATTGGAGCCTCATTGCTCCCTTATGCACCATATTAGAGTCTCATTGATACCTTCTACACCATATTGGAGATTCATTGCTCCCTTTTGTACCAAGTGTCTAGCAACCAAGTGTCACTTTCATGAGACATAGACTCCAAGTCTGATACCACATGAGTTCACATCCATTGACTGTTGAACATGCAAATCTATACATCCTTGGATATCCATATTTCAACATGACTTCACACCATGAAACCAAGGTCTATGGGTAGCTCTCAAGAGCTACAACATGTCCCCAGAACATCCACTCCCTACGATGCATCAATACTTGATTGTGTGCACTCCTATCTTAGTGCCAACCCTTTTTCATGCTGGATGAGTTCCACCTATCTTAGTGCCAACCCTTTTTCATGCTGGATGAGTTCCATATGTCTCAGTGCCAACCCTTTTTCATGCTAGATGAGAACACTCAGTGCCAAGCCTTTTTCATGTTGGATGAGTTCCACATGTCTCAGTGCCAATCCTTTTTCATGCTGGATGAGAACACTCAATGCCAACCCTTTATCATGTTGGATGAGAACATTCAATGCCAACCCTTTTCATGCTAGATGAGAACACTCAGTGCCAACCCTTTTTCATGCTGGATGAGTTCCACCTATCTCAATGCCAACCATTTTTCATGCTGGATGAGAACACTCCCTCTGAAGAGGGACAATGCCAATCTTGTCCCTAAAGTACTCAAACTTCATCCTCAACAATGGCTTGGTAAACATGTCCGCAACTTGATCCTCTGTAGTCACGAAACTGGAGATTCACTGATCCCTTCTACACTATATCCCTTGATATAGTAATATTTTATCTCGATATGCTTCGACCTATCGTAGACCATAGGGTTCTTTGAAGACTTCATGCAACTCTGGTTGTCACACCAAATGTAGGTCGCCTCTAGTCCGAGACCAAATTACCCAGACATAATTTCTTGAAGCCACACTTCTACTGCACATGCTGCCAAATACTAAACTTCAGTTGTACCGAGTGCCACACATGATAGCTTCCTGCATCTGACAAAGCCTCTTACTCCTTACTATAGTACCCAACTCCATCTGGAACTGATTGTCCAAATCCCTCTCAAGAACTGAATATCAACTGAATCTTCAACCTGCTAACTTCATCACTTGTCCTCTAGATCAAGTCTCATCATACTCTTCTTGTAGGTCTTACCTACAAGTCAAATTCAATCCAATAGTCTTTAATTTCCAAATCCAAACTGCTTCATGACTTGCTGCACATGCATACTTAGCTCCAGCCGTACTGAGCGCCACACATGACTGCTTCCTGCATCCGACAGAGCCTTTTTCTCCTTAATGTAGTACCCAACTCTCTCTGGAACTGATTGTATGGCTCCCTCTCGAGCACTAAATATCAACTGGATATTCAACCCATTGACTTCATCACTTTTCCTCCAGAACAAGTCTTGTCATCCTCTTCTTGCAGGTATTACCTATAATTCAAATTCAATCCAATAGTCATCAATTTTCGAAGCCACATTGCTTCACGCCTTGCTGCACATGCTTCCACATACTCTTCCTCAGCTGTACTAAGTGCTACACACAACTGCTTCCTACTGCTCCATGAAACCATACTAGATCCTAGAATGAAGCAATATGTCTAAGTACTCTTCCGATAAGGAATACTTCCATCCCAATCTGAATCCGAATATCCATATGAACTGAACTCATGGTCTATCACATACCCAAGACCATAATCCAATGTACCCTTAAGGTACCTCATCACATGTTTTTCTGCAACCAAATGAACCTACCTGGGATCATCCATATATTGAGTTAGGGTGTTCACAACAAAAAATATATCCAGTCTTGTTTTCATCAAGTTCATCAATGAACCCACCATCTGCCTGTATAAAGTAACATCCACAGTCTCTAAATTTGTATCCTGGAGAAACTTCATATTTGATACCATAGGTTTAGTCATTTCCTTGCAATCCAACATCCCGAACCTCTTCAATATTTCTATTGTATACTTCCCTTGATTCATAAAGATCTCATCCTGTCTCTGCCATACCTCGGGACCCAAAAAGTAATGCATCATCCTAGGATCTTTCATCTCAAACTCAACAACCAATTTTTATTTTTCTTAAACTCTGAGATGAGATTTTCCACACCATGCTCTGGGTGTCTTCTTTAATCCATACAAATAATTCTTCAATCTGCACACTGAGTGTCCCACAATTGTCACGTACTCAACATAGTGTTATGTGACTACAAGGACCATTCTTCCTGATCAGGTTTCCATCTGTGCCACATGAATAATTTCAGTCCTTGCAGATGTTAAAATCCAAGCACTTTGAATCTTATATCCTTAGAAGACTATGCCAAGGTCATTATCCATTGGTCAAAATACCATGACCAATCCTGAGAGAATTTCAACCCGATGTTGAAACATTAACACTTAAGAATAACTTCTGAAATTACATAAAATCTCAACACTCCCTCTGCATGTGCTGACCTCCTCTTCTTCTTCATTACATGGATGTGCACAACTTTATGTCTGGATAGGCTTGCTTCATTTTTATTCTCGTGACTATCATTATGGCTCCTTCTCAAAGCTATTACCTGTGACATGCATGTAACAAGAAACAAGAACAACAAAGAGCATCTCCTAGAGGAGATTAATTTATCTTGTGCACAACTATATATAGTGACCCTCAAAATGATACATATTCTACGAACACACATCCATCATATACTCGTTGTCATACGACTAACCATGTTGATTTTCTAGTGTTAAATTAGACAAGCACAATTTTCCGCAAGTGGTAATTACTTCCAACGATATTACTTTAGTAAACTCTAGAACATCACTAAGTATTACACTAAAAAAATTTCAACTACTTAGAAACTTTGGTCTCTTCCTTAGATCACTTCCCACTTGTGAGAGAGAAAAATATGTGTGTCTATTGTTGTGTCTTTTTATAGTAATATTAAATTGATTAAAAAAAACACATGTCTCTTTGAAAAATTAAATTTAAAATTAAATTAAATTTTCTTTCTTATAAATAATTGGAGAATACCTCCCGTAACTACCCAAATATTTATTTGGTTATAATCCATCCACATAGTATTTGACTTTGTTAAATTGTTCCTCCAAAATTCATGCCATTCTTTGCATAAATATAGGTAGAAGTAAATATGGAGTACATTCCTCATATTTAGGTAATTAGACATTTTTACTAGAAATTACTGCCCACCATAATTTATGGAATTCTTTCTATAATTTAGGTAGGAGTAAAAAGTAAATATGTTGTACATAGAGATTGCAACAACCCCACAAATTTAACATTCCCAAGACTTTATTCTACTCTCATTTTCCTAGGCCCTACTCTCATTTTCCTGGGCCCTATGAGGGAGTCAAGCCCAGTCCAGCTCTGATACCATGCTGATTTTTGTATAAGAGATGATATTGTATGTGAATGAATATCTTATTACAATTATGAATGTTATATATATAAAGAACATATGGTGACCATGGTGACCATCCAGGAAGAGATGTGTCCCTTGGGTAATACATATATTTATACTTTATATTATATTATACATATAATACAAATATATTTTATATTTATATTTTATATTATAAATATATTATTACATTAATAATATTATAATTAATAATATTGATTAATAATTAATAATCATATTATTAATTATAAATCTAGTAGAATGTCTTTTCGATGTTGCGCAAACATCAACAAGATCTCAACATAATGATAAATAACAACAAGAAGAAGCAGGCAAAGCAGAAGGAGAGTATATTAGAAGAAGAATGAACTAGAGCAACAACGAAAGAGGAGGAAAAGAGGGAAAAGAGGGAAAAGGAAGATAAGGCTCTTAGAAATGAAGCAACAAAAACAACACTAGAAGTAGAGAAGAAGATGAAAGAAGAAGAGGAACAAGAATGAACAAGACTCTATAAGGAGCAAGAAGATAAACTTAAGAGAGACGAAGAAGAGAGAAGAAAGAAGGAGGAACAAGAGAAGAAAGATCAAGAGGAAAAACAAAATACTAACCCAATGGATACCAACAACCCCAATACTTATTCTAGTGTACCTTTGATTGAAGGCCATTTCCCTATGGGGGAGATAGGATTGGGAGGATTTACAGCCTCCAAGGCTAGAAGAGTACAAAATCTCAATTATTTCAGGTTTGATAAAGACCCAGGAAAAAATATTCAATAGACCACAAAGAGACTACCCATTTCTAGAATTTCTCCACTCCCAGTTACAAAAAAGACCCATGTAGTTGAAGACATCCATGAAAACCCCCTGGCCATAGCTTCAGTAGGTGTAGCATTCACTCAAGACTAAGAACATAATATCAAAAATATGTTCTAAGATCTAGAGGAGTACATGGACAATTAAAATCTTGGAGGAGGAAGTGAGATTATACAAAGGTTATAAGCACCAACATGGTTGAATTTAGAATATGTGCTAGCGAGGTACGAGAGGAATTCTAGATCACAACCAAATAACTATACATTGATTTGAAAGAATTTCAAAACTTAGCTGCTCAAATACTATCATTTCTAGACAGGGATAAGACTAAAAATACATATTTCATAGGAGTGAGGCTGACAATAGACAAAATGAAGAAATGGATTGAAGAAATCCCGATGCCCCAATAGACCTCCCTAGGATGTCCAACAAGGAAAACTAGGTGAACTACACAACTCTCACAAATTGTCAAAGAATTGAGGAGAAGTTGGAAATGTATTTAACAAATTCAATCAACACATGTAGAAGATTGCACACAATAGCTGCCAAGATTATAGATAGGTGCAACTTGCCAAATATTAGGGACCTGGGTTAACCAAGGCGAAACTAATGAATTCAAATGGAAACAGAGGCAACTATACAATATAGAGAACTTTCTACTAGAATCTGTCAGAGAGTAACTAGTACAATAATGAAGGAACATTTGGTGGTGCCTTCCAAGGACTAAAATTCAATAGGTTATTTCTTGCTCACATTAAAAAGAGATATGAAATTATTTTCTAGAAATCAACGATTTATGAAATCACTTTAGAAAGTATGTTGTTCACAAGTGTAATATTAATTTGCACTTAAGTGTGGGCAACTTACATTCGAGACAAATATGAGGGATGTTTGTAAAATTAATCCTGATTGTAAAGTATTATGTAAAGTTAGAAAATAACAAATTAGGGAAATCCAAGAATGGGAAGTCAAGAAGTCCCAAGAAACAATTCCAAACTCAACTATATATGCCAAAGAGAACCCACTTAGTCAGTGCTCAAACACTTTTGTAATTCTTGGAACCACTTCTAAGAATTTAATGGGAAGAATCCCTCATGGCCATTTTGGAGGAAAAACAATTTGGTGTCTATGATGTATTTGCTGTGCATTGCCTCTAGCTTATTTATGGTCACTTTTATTGATGTAAACTTATATTTCTCACTTGATAGACTACTCTTCTATGATTTTTATGACTTCACATTGCATTACTTCTACGATATTGTTGTTCTGAGATGATGGATGGATGGTGTTGAATGAGTTTGTTTTTCCAAACTAATATGTGCACTTATTTTGTTCATGTATTACTAGTATATTCTTTTATTGATAGCTAACTTTTGAAGTGCAAGAAAGGACTAATGATTTCATTGTCTATTTATTTTTGTTATTTTACTCCTAGCTAGGATAGTTTAGAACATATTTTCCTTCTGCATTTATATTTATCTCATATTTCATTTTTCATTTTTTGCATATCATCAACCCCATACCCATTGATATCTACTAATGGTGGTCGAGCCAGAATCTATATGGGCATGCTATATCAAATGGTGTGAGTATTAAATGTGACTTTGCATTGGGGAGCACCCTTATCTATTGAAGGGAATTTTTCCTGCATCAACATAGCCCTTTGTTTTCAGCTTTGTTGAGATGCTGGATAGTGATTTTAGAAGTTTTGTATTGCATGTGGTTAGTAGTAAAATAGGGATGGATCCGAGGTTATGTTGGGAACCAAAAATGGAACATGGGTGTGTTGGAAGATGCCCTTTGTGTGAGACCTCTGAAATTTAGAGAACTCTAAGAAGACACGAGGTCTACATTGTTGGTAAAAAAACCTCAATAACATCATTGTTGGATAGAATTAATTCTAGGAGGCAAATAGGAATATTGAAGTCACTTTTATGATGGAAACCCTTCACAACTAGGAGAAACAAATTGAGAAATTGTGGGTTGAATGTGTATCTCTCATACATATGGTTGCAAGTTTGGTTAGAATCACGTCCACATCCCACTCAATGGCTAGGTTGTTTACTGGTTTGCCGAGGATAAGGGGGACGAAATAGTTCAACAACATCAATAGGAAGTGGAAATGTTGGAGGTGGATCAAGATTCCATGAAAAATGAAGGGAAACAAGAAGAAGCCTACAATCAACTTGGTCTGATCTAGTAATTTTTGTGTATTATTGTTTACATGTTGCTAGAAGTTTGTGTGTGAATGTACACTTACACTAGATTACATAAATCCTTTTTGAAGGATTGCCTTGTTCTGTTAGAATGCCAATCTCAAACTTTGGACATATTTCATAATGTTTTGTTGAATAACCCTTTTATATGTATTTTCATGCTAACCAATGCAGCTGCAACAATATTCTAATACAAATATAACTGTTCTTGTTAAAAACTATTATTATTATTATTTTAAAATTTATAAAAACTAATAAATTACAACCACTTATATTATAAGTTAAGCCACCCTTATTATTAATTAAACTTAGTCTTTTTGGAAAAACATATTGCATACATCAACAAAACAATTAACACTCATAAAAATAATTAAAATAAATCATGGATTTATATTATAAAATAATAATAGTAATAATATAATTAATTAATAAATTATAATTAGTCTTTTTAATCAATATAATCATTTTTATGTATTTTTCAAAGGGACAAAATACACAAGTTTACAAAATGTCTAAGTACAAGCCATGCATGCGATCTACAAAACCTCCACTATACTGGTACAAGGATATATATCATAAAGAAAGAAGGTCCTCCACTATACTGGTACAAGGATATATATCATAAAGAAAGAAGGTCCTAAATACAATATTAAAAGAAGAGAAATGAAACTAGAGAAACACCATAAGAACGATAGAAAGTGATAGAATAAAAATAAAATAAAATCAATAAGTTTAGCGAGATGAGGAGTCTCCAAAATTGTCCATGAAGCATGAGAACTGCAATATTTTCCATCATTTGTGGATTTGGTTGCATTCTTGGAGCCATCCTTCTCTTTCAACAAATTGAGCAAAGTCCTTTGACTTGAATGAACTCCTGATTTCCCCCTAGTAGTTACTTAAAGAGTGGAATGAGGGTTCTCTCTAGATCAATCATGTGATGTAGAGACTAATTCAAATTCAAAGTAAAAAATAACTATCACTTGAAACAGATGTAATATGAAATACCTATGTGATGTTTCTTCTAATATTATAAAAAAAATTATTTGTTGTGATCCTCCCTAGGGGTGTAATGGGGGGCCAAAGGGCACATAGTAAAGTAATAATAGTGGAGGCCATTTAATGTAAGGTGGAATAGATCCACTATGTTTGTTATTACTAAATAAGGTACACTATGATATTGAGTATTGAATAAACATAATGGGGCCTCATTAAAGAAGGTTCACTAGGTATTTAGGAGGTTGTTATGGTTAGGGTTCTTTTGTTAGTTATAAATAAGGATGAAATACTCCTTATGAGGAGTGTTGATTTTACTGTGTTTGGAGCTTATCTCATTGTGAGGTTGCCCAACCTTAAGAGGCAAGTGAACAAGAGAGGATTCCTTCCATAAAATGATCAATTGTAAGGTGTTACCTTACCTTTAGGACATTTTTATATAATCATGTTAATGGGATTTTGTACGGTATTATTGGATATTTAGTGTGTGATAACATATTCATATATAAGGTAGGGGTGGAAGGTGTGAGGGGAGTCATCTATGATTTCGATGGACAAAAGGTAGTTGATTTTTCTCGGGACTTGGGAAAAAATACCAACAATAAAGAAGAAACTCTAGCAGTGTACATGGGTTTAAAAATGGCTCATGCACGAAGCATCCAAACTCTCGTGGTGCTAGGGGACTCCGAAATTGTTATAAATGACCTCCTTGGTCTCTCAAACACTACAACTCAGTCTTCTAGTGGCCTTTGCTCACGAATAAATACCTTGAAACAACTCTTCATTAAAATGCGTTTTTTCCATATTCTATGCTCTAAAAACACTGAAGCAGACTGCTTAGCCAAAGAAACGAAATCCTTAGAACAGATCCACCTCGTCAGTAATCAAATCCCCTCACATGATTGGCTCCCTTAACCTTCTTCATGTCAATCGTCTCCCCCTCACAAATCATGACCTATGCCTTTCAAACTCAAATACTCCCCTAGCCCTCCCCCCTCCCCGCTAACCCTCCTCTCCCCCTCTTCCCCATA